>JARCZZ010019309.1:0-17361 GCA_030323915.1 Brotogeris chrysoptera | reverse complement strand
GAAAGGAAAGGAAAGGAAAGGAAAGGAAAGGAAAGGAAAGGAAAGGAAAGGAAAGGAAAGGAAAGGAAAGGAAAAGATTTTTCCAGGAAAGAAGCAGCAACATCCACTCTTCTCCACACATACTGCCTTCAGAGGGATTAAGAAAAGATGTACTTTAGACCTAGGAGAAAGACTGAAGTGGGAAACCATGGACATACTGGAAGTAAGCAGGTAGGTACCGGCAGTGACTTGCTTCTGCAAGGGGCAGTTTTGTACAGCAGTAGCAATTGCCCTTCTAGACAAATACTCCATAAAATGAACAAAAAGCACCAACAAGTTTTCTGTATTGAAAACTTGACATCCCAAACCTTAAGCTGTCTGTGTCTCAGTTCAAATGAGGTAAAAGTGTCGTATCTACTCAAGAAGTTGCTGTGTAAAGCAAATTAACATGCTATATTTTATGAGGAACTCGGTAAGTCTCAACAAGCATTAAGGCAAAAGTCCACTAGGTAATTAAGTTTCAAAAGCAAAATCTCAAGAGATAAAAATGCTCTACTGGGACACACATCGAAGAGTCATTTGTTAGCTACCTCTAATCCCAGCAATTCCAGTTAGGCAGTACTTCCTACAAACATCAGCTAACAGCAGAGGGGGGGATGGGATTCCTGTGCTTTAAAGGCTGTTCTCAGCACAGGAGAGGAGATGCTGTAGTGAGCATTGATGACTCTTGTGGTTTAACCCCAGACAGCAACTAAGCACCACACAGCCATTCTTTCACTTCTCTGCAAGTAGATAAGGGAGAGAATTGAAAAGTAAAAGTGAGGTAACTCCTGGGTTGAGATAATTTAATAGGTAAAGCAAAACCTGCACACACAAGCAAAGCAAACCAAGGAATTCATTCAGCACTTCCCCTCAGCAGCCATGTCCATGGAAGCAAGGCCTTGTCATGAAATGGTTACTTGGGAAAACAAACACCACTCCAAATGTCCCCCTCTCCCTCCTTCTTCCCCCAGTTTATATGCTGATCATGATGCCATATGGTCTGGAATATATCCCTTGGGTCAGCTGGGTCAGCTGTCCTGGCTGTGTCCCCTCCCAACTCCTTGTGCATTCCCTCCCAACTCCTTGTGCATCCCCAGCCTGCTTGCTGGTGCGGTGAGGTGAAGAGCAGAAAAGGCTTTGACTCTGTGTAAGCACTGCTTAGCAGTAAGGAAAGCACCCCTGTGTTATCAACACTGTTTCCAGTACAAATCCAAAATACAGCTCCATTCTAGCTGCTATGAAGATAATTAACTCTATCCCAGCCAAAGCCAGCAAAATGACCTTGTGCATTTCCACCATGAGTGGTTTCCAGGCTTTGGTCTCCTAATGTCAATCAGTGTTTTGCAGTGAACTGAAAGACACAGACTCCGTATGTGATCTAAGCCATTTATTCCTTTTTTCTTGTCCTTTTTATAGTTACAGACAAGCATTTTGACTATGCAGCCAAACAGGATATTCACGTACTCGGCAATCTCACCTCCCAAAGAACATGCAAGCATTGTCCCAGTGTTCTGGAACAAAAAGTCATCAGTTCTGCCCCAGTGGTCTGGGAACAGATCAAGTCAGCACAATAATCACACTCTCTCACACGCTCCTACACACTTCTTTTGCAAACACAGTTGTGTACTCTTGAATTCCTGATAGCGACTGGCCAGGAACCCGTTATTCTTATTATTTATAATCTTGTTTGCTTTTAGAGAGGCCTGAGAGTGTCATGACTGCATGTCCTCGATTTTGAGGCATTCCCAGAGCACTTCACCATGCCATTGAGTCCTCCTCACAGTCATTATTTTCCCTTGTATCCATGCTTCAGGCTTTTATCCCAGCCTAGATCTTCTTGACAACACTACTTCTTGTAAAACGATAAACACCACTGAGGAATGTTTTGAAGCAAAAATGGATGAATCTCCTACTTAATTTTGACAGCAGATCTGAAAATAGTTAGTATTTTACCTTCCTACCATTACCTTTTACAACGTAACAGCTTTTCATACTGTAATTTTATATCCATTTTCCCTAAACATATTCCTATTTTTTTTTTTTGTTTATCTGTATTTGCTTGGAAGTATTTTTAACATCCTAAAACAGGCCAATTGGCACCAAGTCAGCACAACTCAATTCATTTTAGCTTAATCCTGCCAGTTCACACAAGCTGAGAATCTGGCCCACTGTGATAGGAAATTAAGTCTTTTTTTTTTCTCAGTGGAGGCTATCACCCACAGTCCTTTTAGAGACTTATTTGCTTATTTTAATGGTTGTGACATCTTTCTCCAAAAGGTATTGACAGGAAAACATAAATATTTTCTTTCATTGATCAGTGGAACTGGTGAAACCTGATTTCCCATGGGTTTGCATCCCACACACTTGTGCCTCCACTGTCATAATCCTAGTTCCTCTCTTATCACAACCTCATTCATTCCCTAATACTTTTAGCAGCCCTCCCACATTCCCTCCCTATCATCTGGGAAGAAGGGAGTATCCACCAGGCCTGGCTTGGCGCTGCAGCTCGTATGCACAGCGTGCCTGAGAAGACCAGGCCAAGCAACTCTTCTTTCTCTGTGAGGCCATCAACTCACATCACTTTTGCCCAACTTTTTACAGGTTTTCACACAACCTCCAGAAATATTTTACCTGTAAGATTTCTATTTGTGTCTGTCTGTAGCTGAAATTAGCCTCTTGGCTCCCAAGTTATCAGGGACTGGTCAGTGTGATTGCAAAAGCCTTAGAAACTAAGAAAACAGAAATAAAAATAAATTGCATGGAATATAATGTGCAGTTTGTTATCAGTACTTTAAATGACAGAATAAATATTCTTTGCAGCAAAACTGGAGCACATTCATTGTTTTCTAGAGGATTTTAATTGAGTCTCAAAAAAATAATCTAGCTGAGACTGAAAATGGAAGAGAATAATTAGATTCTATTTTTGGCTGTAATGGTAATCATAAATTTTGACATTAATTTCCTATTATATAGCAGAGGGAAGAGAATGCCTCAAGTGAAGATGTACAGGAGATGCTGAGGTACATCAACAGCTCAGTGGACTGGATTTGGAACTTGAGTTATAGGTCACTGATTTGGAGTAGGAAAACTGTGATGTGATCAACTGGGACTTATCCGCATGGCCAGCCTTTTACAGACAATGCTTCAGGAAATCTGAGTTTCATGTACAGTATTTGAGGCATCTCATTGCCACTGTGTATTGGTAAAAGTTTTCTACTTCATTCCCCTTCTGCCCCCAGCTGGACAAGTAAGTTAAACTTTAATAACACAGACCTCATTTAAATATGGCATTATAAACCCATTTAGTTTATAGAAACACTACCCATCCTAAAAATAAAACCTATTAGAACTGCTCCAATCTGCCAGGCAAATGATAACTGTAGACACTCCTGATGCCAGAGAAAAGGATGAAGAGTATGCAATCCAATGGAACAAGAATGTCTCCTCTGTTTGAATAAACTTGCTATAAAGACTCTTTAGAACAATTAATGACTTAAGAATAAAGCACCTATGTATCATAAATTATTATTTGTTATCAAATACATACGTGTGTGTATATATACATCATATGAGAACTTTTCTTACACACCTGACATTTTCATGTTGACATTTTCAATTTTGATGTGGAATTTATTCTCTGAGTATCTATGGCCACAGTTTTGACAAGTATTCGGGGATTTTGGATGCAATCTGAAGATTCTTGCTCCAAGACATCTGCAAGGCACCAACTTTTCTGACAGCGGCTGCTCAGCACTTTCTGAGCATTTCTAAAGAGTTATAATCATTCCAATCTATTTTTGCTGTGCCCCTGACAGCTGTCTTCCTGGTGAGCAGAGCTGTCACTGAGAAATATTGCTTGAGAAGAGACTGGGGATAAAAAAAAAGATATCTACTAGGGAGATGCTGGATGGTTTTGGGGGTGGAACTGGCATGAACTCTGCTCTGCTTTCAGGGCTGGTTCATATTGTCAGTTTGCATCCACTGTGATGCCTGCCAAAATGAACAATATAAAAGTCTTAACGCAGGTCCTGAGGATCTAATTGCTGCAGTGTAACTATTCTGGTAGAAACATCTACTATCATCATCTACATTTGGCTGGTTAAAAAGTACTGTAATTACCACCCATTTTTAGAATCAAGCATAAAAATATGAGATTGGAAAAGTACGTCACCAAATAAGTATTAACAAAATGATTATTTAATTGGTAACTGATTATATAGATGAAATATATTTCAGTGAAATGCCTGTGAATGGTTTTCTCTTCTGGTAGCTGAGCAAACCATAGAGCTATTGCTATGAAAATGACTGCTTTCTCACTACAAAACCCCAAATTAACTGCTTTAATGGATTTTAAAGTGCAGTGGTGAGAAGCTCTAAGTCGATCACCAATTCGGCCTTTGCTCATTTCTGTTGATGAGTACTTACATTTCCTTATCTATTTTTCTCCATCAATATAATTGTACCTTTCTTTCACAGGTACAACATTAACTTTCTGCCATTCCTGCACTCTACTGTTGTTGAGGTACATTAATTCCTTTAGGATTTTTTACTTTCCTTTTTCTTTTTCTTTAAAACTCCTTGAAAAGAGCTCACACTCTTAGACCATCTAAGGGTAACTAATCATTCCTATCATCCTTTTGAACCTCTACTAGCTTTTCAAACTAAAGTACTTCTTCCTGTTTGCTGCAGACATTGAACATTTGATTGTACTTTCATGTGACTTTAGTTATCCAATTACAGATCATAGAACTGCTACTGCCAAATTACTAATGAAATTCACATTTTAGTACTGGCCAAAGAACAGGATGTTTCTGTCTCACCCTATAGATACTTCTAGAGTGAAAGCTCTAAAAGCTATGCCTATGGGATTATTATCAAAACAATTTAAAAGCAGGCCACATGGGATGCAGAGTTGTCTGCATGTGTGGATTAACACATGTATGAACTTTTAGTCCTCAAGATTTAGGAGATGTTCGGGCAAAACTGGCTAGTCCACTTAGATGGGCTTAGCATGAGGGGAAGCAAAACTAGACAGTTTGGCTGCAAATTAGGCATGCAGAAATTTCATAGGTATGTAATTTAACTTTCTTTTAATCTTGGTAGTTTGATTGTCACTGTAGATGTGGTCAAAGGATCAGGTCCATCTTGCATAGATGGTTAATGACAAATTGGTGTGAGGCAGAAACGTAGCTGGATGCTCTTCTGTTGTCCTCACTGGAATGAAAAACTCTTGTATTCCACAAGCAAATTTGCTACCCATTACATAGCACATAAAGAAGCTCAAAGAAATCAACACATACATATTCATAAACTACAGCTTTTTGCTCTGAACTGAAATTGAATTAGGAAAACAGTTGTTTTAAACAACAGCACTACAATTAAGCTAAGGACTTTAATGAAATTTATTGAATATTAGATACCACATGGTTTATATAATAATGTCATAAAAAAAGCCTGCTTCCAAGCATAGCAGATCTCCTCAAATAAAGCTTAATTCCATACGGTATGATTTGAGATTTGCAATTCTACTCCATACTCACAGATGCTTATAACTCATTAAAACAGAAGGAAAACACTTTAAAACCCCTCAGAGAATAAAAGGTACTCATCAGAGACACAGGAGCTGTAATGTTAGAAAACTGAAACTTTGGCTTTAAACCATTTTAGTGTTTCTTAAACCAAAAGAAAAAAAAAATAGATAAATCAGGATGGTACTCACAGTACTACATTTTAACCTGTGAGTAGTAGCTGAATGAACACCAACTGGGGCTGCTGCTTGTCTCATTCAAACAGCTAGTAAGAACTAGTATCTGCACTATTTGCCAGCATTTTCCTGAAACCATATGGCGTGACAGGTATGTTGGAGCCTGCATGTCCTTATGCACAACTAATAGACATGTGCCTGTTAGAGAATTATAGCTTGAATGAAACACTTCCATACAGAGCACAGCTGCCTATAGCTGGTGATCAGAAGAAAGATCTTCAGACTAAAGCTGCATCTGACACGAGTTCAGTGGCGGTGAGGCACGCACACAGATTTCGCAGAGAAGCTGTGCTGCCCCATCCCTGGCAGTGTTCAAGGCCAGGTTGGCAGGGGCTTGGAGCAACCTGCTCTAGTGGAAGGTGGTATTGCCCGTGGCACAGGGTTGGAACTGGATGAGTTTTAAGGTCCCTTCCAACCCAAACCATTCTGTGATTCAAATGTGAATACCTTTGATTCATCCATCTGACTTGACAGTCGGACTGGCATGTCTCCTTTCAGGAGCTATCTAAAACAAGGTATAAACATTTAAGATTTTCCCTTGGCTGTACAGAAAATCAGGCATCAAAGGCAACAGGTTTTGTACCTGGTATTACTTCAAGGAGAATGCATTAAGAGATTACTGCCTCATACCAGCAGCTGTTTTGTGTGGTCTCCATTGGAGTTCTACACCATGGACTTTGCGCTGGACCCTTCCTTCAGCCATAGTAACCGGAGCCGAGCACAGCTCCTGTCCAATCCACACTAATAACTGCAGAAACACGACGGTTTAGGGTCTAACTTTGACTTTGCTTTGTCTTAAGAAAGGAACGGCATTTCCCTCCCGGGCACCCCACCACCCTTCACAGAAGTGACTCCATTTCCTCACACACATCACCGCCAGGGCAGCCACCATAGGCACAGGAGTTTTAGCAGCAGCACAGCCCCATGTCCCTCACGGGGGAAGACTCTCCACCAGGGCTTCAGCTCACCCGAACAACCGAGCAGGTACTGGACTCCAGGGGAACCAAGACCCCATCACGGCCGCCCCGGACCCGAGGCTCCGGCAGCCCGCACCGCAAAGCATGCCGGGAGTTGTGTGTCCCCCGCGGCTCCCTTTGCCTTCCGCGGTCGCCGTTCGCAGTGCCCGGGCACGGAGCACCTCTTGCCCCGGGGCCGCTGCGCCCTGTCGGGGTGCTCCTTCTTCCACCGTGACCCCTGGTCGTTGCTTGTGTGCGTGGAGGGACAGCCGGAGAAGGGACGCGGTGCCGCTCTTCACAGGACTACAACTCCCGGCGTGCTTGGCGCCCGAGCGGCATATAGGGGGGTGGGGGGAAGATGGCGCCTGGTAGAGCATGTCGGAGAGGTGGCTGAGGTGAGTCTGGGGCTGCCAAGGGAGCGGTCTCTTTCTTGTCTTCACCTTCACAGCCGTCTGCTTTTTCCATTCTTCTGCGCACTTCCCCGCTCTCCGCGTTTGGGAGCTAGGAGGACGCGCCAGATAGGCAGGCGCTGAGCGGGGCAGCGAGACCCCTCAGGGCGGCGGGAGGGAGGCGGGAGAAGCAGCCTCAGGACGTCGCTTCAGCCCTTGTAACTCGGCGACCCGCAAGCTGTGGGCAGCGCGGCCTGCTCGGGATGCCAGGGTGGATGCTGCCCACCACAAACCTGTCCCGGGGGCCTGTGGTAGCGAGCGGGACTCCTCAGTTCCTTTCCCAGGAGAGGACTTGAGGTCCTACCACCCCGAGTGGACCCTGCTTGACGCTTCTTCAGAGATAGTGGCCTTCCATGAGGCGATCATAAGTCAAAACCCTGTTATCAGTCGCCAGTCATGTCTGATGGAGTTGGATATCCCAGTAGCATCAGTCTGAAAGCAGCGAAGCGATAGAGGACTGTGGCTTTGGGATTTCCCGGAGCTGTTTTCCGTCAAATAGGCTATAACACAGCGAGTTATTGCTAAGCATTAACCGAACCCAATGCAAATGTACAATAGGGCTACACTGTGAGCTTTCTTAAACAGCTTCATTTTCTGCTTTAATTGTGCAGCATGGAGCCATGCTTTAGATAATTGAGGTGTAAGTCCACAAATCCTGTTACTGAGAACTAATTGTAATACAACTTCTCCTTTGTTATGCTGAATATACCTAGGAAAGTATCCCATAGCTGAGATGGTAGGAAGAAAAGATCCTCGCGTGGACTGAGAGATCTCTGTGCTGTTGGAGAGCTTATGGAAAATCCTGTTACTAGAAACAGCGTTTTAATTTCTACTTCAAAATAAAGCTTGCAAGCTCAGATGTTTTGCTTTATAAAGCTAAATTAAACGTTTGCTGTGCAAATTGAGTAGGTGAGCTAAAACCTGAATAACAGACAAGGCTTTGGGAAAATACAGGTCCTCTAATTCCTGAAGCCTTTGTAATGCATTTAAA
Organism: Brotogeris chrysoptera; assembly: GCA_030323915.1. Classification (NCBI taxonomy): domain Eukaryota; kingdom Metazoa; phylum Chordata; class Aves; order Psittaciformes; family Psittacidae; genus Brotogeris; species Brotogeris chrysoptera. Next base: position 9,180 of record JARCZZ010019309.1, on the reverse strand, counting down.
ATAATTGGACATGTTTTCTGGAGTAACTTTAGTATTCATGGCATCCTGCTGGAAACCTCAGTGTATGGATGCTCTGAAACATGTGAACTATCCCTGAGAAACTGGTTGTTTGGGGTTGAAATCTTGATTGTAGTGTTCTGATACGCATAAAGGCTTATACATAAGTTTTGTTTATGCCTTTCAGTAACACTTAATATTTCTCTAAAAAAAAGCCTTGCTCGAATGGGATTAATTTTTGATTCAGGAAAAAACAAACAAACAAAAAACCACACAAAATTGGGAGTTAGGATACAGTTTGTAATTGAATAACTGCTTTAAAATTAAATAGTTAAGTTTGGCATCCTTGTTATGTCCTTGTTATGAAAGAGTTTGCAGTTGTTGGGCAGTAACTTCTCTCTACTTCTGATCCAAACTTGTACAGGAGAAAAGAATAAACAAATGTTATATTACATGCAAGTGGAAGGAGGGATTAGAATGCTAATCAAACTTGGCAGTAGAATTTCAAATGTAATGAAAGGGGTTCATGCTGCTAATTATGAAATCTAAGTTGTAAAATGCACAGGTTAGAAACAGCTTTGGTCAGTATCAGGCACATTTAACTGCCCAGTCTAACTCTGTAATAAGTAAGTATTGCTGAAGTACTGTGGGTTTTTTTAAACAACTTTTGAAGAATTTTTAAGTAAAAGCAAATCATGCTTTCTGTAGTTGGATTAGAGCAAAACCTATTTATCTGATGTATTTTTAATCCTCCACTGGCAACGTGTACCTGGGCAGAGGAGCACTGCTTTTCAATGAAATAGATATTGGGTTAAGCTGGCCTTTTTGAAAGTGGGAAAGGTTGCTAAGGAACACTTATTTAATATGCAGGGTTTTTCTTGTCCTAAAGCCATCTGCTCCAGACTGAATTCTCTAAGGTGTGGCAGGACAAATGTCCATTTACATGTGCCTGTTTATCTGAACTCTTGTGGGTGGGCAGCCTCATTAATGCAGTCAGGCTCATGCCAGAGTTTGCTTCTCTACCTGAGAAAGCTAATTTGAAATAAAGTCAGATACTTCCACACTTCCACAGAACTGCACTGTGGTATATGACTCCATCTTATATTTAATTTTTTTGATTCTGGGAATTACCGTTGGAGCCTGCCTTTCTGTATTTAAGAATGAGCATGTGACATGAATCTTGCATTGCACTGGCCATTTGCCTGCCTTGAAAACTAAAGGCCTTGATTAATTTTTCAAGTATGAAATACGGGTGGGGAACCAAGTGATGTAAAAACTTAATGTGTAGTGTATTTTTATGTTTTTCAGTTCATGCCTGCCCAGCTTATGCTGGCTTTCTGACAGGTGCTTAAATCTCTCCTTTTCTTTGGCGTGATTTGGGGGGTGGATATGTGCCCAGCTGGCAATTTTGTTTTGAATACTCAAAATCAAGTTAAATTTATAGCATTACATAATACACTATCATAATCGTGGACTTACTGATAGAAAATACAAAACCTCAGGTGTGATGGCTTCTGTTTCTTTGCCTGTAGCACAAGGATATATACATTTTTCCATTTTAGACCTTGTACAGAGATCTGTTGTTTTAAGGCAGACAAGATAAAGATGTCTGCTGTTCTGTTTGTCTTTCACTGACATTTATGGAATCTTGTGGTAATAAGAAATAGTTTCTGCTTATAAACTGTCTTTAATTTCAGATCCCAGTTTAATTAAAGTAATGAAGAAAAAAAAAATCACATGTAAGCGTATAATGGAGGAAGATGATGCTTGGAACCCAATAAGTCAAACCAAGAGTAGTTTTATTCCTGTTACTGCAAAACAATGAATTGGCTTTGGATTTCCTTATCTCAGGCAAATAGTTTAAAATCTCCTTAAAACTAAGCTGATTTTTTTTGTTAAGAAAAATGACTTTTGTGTTATGCAAGAGTTGATCTGCCTTTTAAGGTACATTCACTAGCATTACACTTTAATTATAATTGTGTTTAGAATTATTCTTGCATCTTTAGGAAAACAGAATAACTTTAGTCCTCCACAGAAAGTAGACATGACTCTTATTTACCTCTTTAGTATCCAGGGTGAGCTGCTTTGCTGCAGGAGACATTGCTTAGGCACATAACATCCTTAAGCTGCTTCTGGTCATCTGTTAAATACCGCAGAATTATGTAGAACATGTTAGTAAGTGTTAGACTATTTGGGAAACTAAATTATATCTCATGATTTACCATATTTTTGTTTTAATTGTAGCCAAGTTCTACTTCATAAAATTCTGTGTTTTGTTTTGTTTGTTCTTTTCCCTCTCTTGATATGTAAAATCTAATTCTGTGACAAACAGCAGAACAGGCTCGTGATGGGAAGCTTCTTATTTTTATTTCTGTTCTACTGTAGCAGATATCAGCATCTGGACTAAGCTTTGCCCTAGGCCTAACAAGCCAGTGATTGAGCACTTTATGGAGAGGAAATTGTGTAGTCTGTTCTGCATGTAGAAGCCAGGCCACCTCCATATTGAATTTTTGGTCCTGTTACAGATCATAAATGATTAAAAATCCAGTGAATTATTTAAAAACAGAACCAAAAGTCTTCAAATTGGACACTTGTCTTAGTTGCTTATGCAGCTTTTCTAGTAATTTCTGCATGAATATCTTCTAAAGGTTGTTGATTTTACTGGCAACAACAGTGATAATGTAGCAAAATGTATTGAACTCCTGATTGCTTGTAATGGGTCAGTAAAACAGAATCTGCCACTTGACTCCCTTGAACCTCTCATCAGGCTGTTTGCATTTTTATGTTCTAATATGTCAGTAAATGTCTTCTGTAATATCTCAGCTGAGTTCTTAACTACACTCTATATTAGAGATTTCACTTTTCCATGTGTCTGTTGTCCGACGATCTACAATCCACAACACATTTCCTTGTAGAAAATTATGCTGCTCCTAACTCTGTCCTTGGAGAGGGACATGCAGCCTTCTAATAGGGTAGAACATGTTAAATAAATTGCTTTGAAGCACTGTTTTTAATCGCAGTTGCTATCAGCAAATTAGAGCTCCTGACTGAAATATAAATATACAATAGAATAAGGTTTATTTTTAACAGCTATGAACGCTGCTTTAGTGTGTCTTGTGACCGAATAAATGTTTATTCTCACATTATCATTGCCTGGAATTATAGGTATTTTGGTGTGCGTATATAAACAGCTATTAGCTGAATATCTTTATTATTATTATTATTTTTGTTAGCTTTGGGAACAGTAACTCATTCTCTTTAACTGAGATTTTTTTAATTGTATATTGAAAGGTACATTTGCAGGGAGGTTGCATTTGGCAGTTAATGAAACTCAGATGCACTGCTTTAATATAGAAGAATCTTCAGGAGTTGCATTTTGATGCTCAAGAATTAAATGGTAGATTAGGCTATTTTTGTCCCCAAAATAGATAGTCCTAACTTCAGTTGAGTTCATTGTACGAAGATGCCCAATTGCGTCAAAAATCCTTTGAGCAACTACTGTTTATAGTAATTTGGTCTCTGATTTAAAGTCTACCTTTTTTTGAAGACTCGGAGCAAAACATCCTAGAAAGTGCCACACAGCTTTTGCAGCCTCATTTTTCTGTGTACAGAACAAACCTTTTGAAGGGAAGTGCTGTGATTTACATTTGAAGGGGAAGTATCCTGAAAAGGTGTATAGCATTTAGCATCCTAAACAGTGGCAGTTCCAAAGGTCATCCCAATAAATACAGAGAAAAATGTTTACTCAGGCATCAAAAACAAGATCAGAAAGACTAAATTTCTAGCGCTGGCAAAGCCTACATTTAGTCTGGTCGGATAAAGTGGTATCTGGGTTTCTGTGGTAACAGTCTCATGCTGGAGCTGAAGAATATGATTGTGGCTCATTCTGCATAAGTTACTATGTGTATTTGGATGTAAATTGTCTTAAACTATTGTCTTGACTAATTTTTTTTTTTTGTTGTTTTCTCTGTAGTTTGTAATAGTTTTGCAAAATTGAAGACAGATTCCTGATTGACAATGCCTGGCAGTAAGTATTGTTGCCTTCAATACATTAAAATGGTATTTAGGAATGTTTCCTATTATGATATTGTCGTTTTGGGGGTTAAACGTTCTACCAAAATTAACATTAAAATAAACCAAAAGAAAGTATGATACTTGGAACCTAGAAGATATTTCTGATTTCAGCATTATCCAGCTTTTGCCTTTGTAAATCTCTTGTGTGTTTTTCAAAGGAGCCTGGCATAGACTCTGCATTTTCCTTTCTGATCCGAAGTTTACAGTTTAGCATTGAATTTTGTGATTTAAAATATGTGCTGAAATAGTCACATTAAAAAAATAAAGACATTCTGATATATCTATAATCCTTTCTGTGGAAAATTCCAAACATTGCTTATAGAGATAAAATTACTATTTAGGATACAAAGTGACAAGACTTAAAATTTTTAACATTCAAACTTTAATGAGATTTCTGAGGCAGATGCTTCGAAGAATCAAATTATTGTCTACCTTGAAGAGTAGCAAATTTCCCTCACACAAAATCTTAAGTTGTGAAATGTGTGACAATAGTATTAAATCCAATTACTTTTTTAATTTTTCCATTTAGAAAAATCCTGCATGGTCTCTAGTAAAATTACTAACAGCTTCGGATAAAGCACTTTGTGTTATCCAGAGGATAAGGAAGTCTTCATAAAGTTACAGTAACTATCATGTAGAATGCACTTTAATGATGGTTTTGTAATAAATTTCACAAATGCTTAATTTCATGAGGAAAATATTTGACTCTTTTTTTCTTTTTGCAGTGACCTAAGATTTGTAATAAGTTGTGACTGCTGGGTACCAAAAATGTCTTACAGTAATTCTGTGTTGTGTTGTTTGCAACCACAGTCATGTAACATACCTTAGATGCTTTCTGCTTTTGTGGTAAATAGTTGAAATTATTTCTCCACATAGACATGAGGGTCTGTAACAGAATAGTGGCAAATATGTATTTTATTGTGCGTGTATGTAAGAATCAGCTGCCATAGTTTTGACGGTACTGTGCTTCCACTTTTGTAATAGTATTTCACTGCTGTGCTTATATTAAGGCCTTTATCATGGTAGTCACTTCTGCTGTGTAGGAGTGTGTGGCTGTTTTAAACAGACTGGAAAAACAATATTATTAAACTGCAAAAGTAGGATGTTTTTATTTTTCTAAACCAGGTAGGCTTATGTTCAGGGTTGTTATTAACACTATTTATCCTAATGCATTTGGAGCCTGCATTACTACAGAGTCAGAAGGAACTTAAAGGAGATGAAACCAAGTGATTCCAATCTTTACCTGTAGTGGGACATTCAGAACAATGCATCCATTTATTTCTGTGTAGGTTTTTTGAGTTTTTTAAGTGTATGGATGAAGGGAAGGTAAACTATCAGATGTGTGTGCATTGCAATTCTCATGAAATAACAGAACTTTCTTAAATGTTTTCCTTCCAAAAATTGTGATGATGAAGAAGTATGATTAGATTGCAATGCAAACAAGCATCACTTCTCATCAGTGTGCATTGAGACAGCCTTCAAGACTTCAACTTTGTTGTTTGTGAAAGGGAGAGCTTCTGCCTGCTAATTTAGGTTTGTTCCACAGGATTCATTTCAGAGCATATTGACAAAACAGGTTGCTACTATTTAGTGTTAATTTGAAATCTGAAAGTATTTGTCCTTGAAATCTGAAAAAGCTGGGATTTTACTTCTTTTTTTCCCGCATGGAGTTCTCTCATCCCACACATCAAGAAATGCATTGAACATATTTTTAAATAAAATATGGAAAAGGCTTTTAGAGTGAAATAAAAAAAAAATGTTTTCTGTCATTCTAGAAAGAATTCTTTATAAATTAAGTAGGGCAATAGTATCTAGATAAAAGGAGAGTCTGATGGAGTTCTTGGGTCATACTGACCAACTCCCTCTCTTCCAGTGTTATCATGCTTGCTTCCCTGAGTATCTGTATCAGTTAATATTCTTACACCATTTTTGGAGTACAGTAGTTAGGGAATTCCTAGATCTGAAAGTAGTGGCTTGGAAGATCTGGAGTGGCCAGGATACTGGTATTATGGACAGACTGGACAAGGAGATTTTATTTGTCTTTCTGGGGACTTTAGCTGTTCATAGAGATGCTTTAGGAGTCAGTCTTGAAGTTATTGTACATGAAATGTTCGCAGGACAATCTGCTTTTTGTCTCCCTTAATATTAACTGTCCAAAAATAAAGGCATGTGGTCAGGCCTGGATTGTGGTATTAAGAGGGAGAAAGATGAATGTACGCAGTTAACCAAAGGTAACGTTCATCTCGTTTAACCTCATCTCAGTCGTGTGTGCTGGTCTTTGTGCTAGTAACTCTTTAAGTATTGGATTATCAAAGCTTTCGATTGATGTTGCTGTTTAGTGATCCTATTTAAGAATATGGGAATATAGTACCCCATTGAGTCCTTAATAAAATAATATTAAGGTTTTAGCCTTAATACAGTAATAGCCCATAAATAGGAAATTTTCAATCTTCTCTCTTAATCCTAATCAAAGATTAAGATGTGTTTGTTTTTTGTCTAGCCATGCATGGTATAATTTTGACATCTAGGCTGTAGTGGAGGTGTAATGCTATAAAACTGCTGCAGCAGTGTGCAGAAAGCAAATATGTTTTCTCACTGCTGTTATAAAATACAGTAGGAGTAGATTGATTTGAGCCACAGCTATTTTATTAACTGATTTAGTTGTGCCTTATCACAAAGAAACCATGAAAAGATGAATCGTTTTAGTTAAAAACAAAACCAAAGAACTTGTAAGCAGACAGCCTTTGCAGTACAGGCAGTACGTGTTTTACGTTTCTCACAGTCGTACTCTCTATTTCCCTTTTCAAGAGCTGGTGCAGGTAATTTTGTTTAATGCACTTCTGTTAGGAACATGGGTGGTTTTGGAAGGGTTTTGTTGGCTGCATTTAGATTGCAGTGTTACAAATGCTTCTGTTAAAGAAATGTTTTGATATATGAGTTAGCTATGCTTTTTTCATTAAGGCTCTTCTTTTTGAACATTATGTTCCAGATATTCACACTTAATCAGATGCTTGAAGCACTGTTTGGTAGATGAGGGTTTTTTTTCAGAAACAGCTAACCTACTTACTTTATTAAATATTTAACTTAAAGGTAGATTTTATACTAAAATGAAAGTGCTTGGACCAGAAAAATGCTGTGTGATACAGGTGAGAATGCCTGCTCTCTATAAGTATGTCTTTTACTTGTGGCAGTTACGTGTGCAGTTTGTTGTTTTGTTTTTTTTCTTTTTCCATGTTTTCTTCTTCCTTGTTCTTACTCTGTTAACATAATTATATCTTTGCTTTTCAAAGTTTGTTGATAGTGATTGGTAGCTTAAACTGATTCTAGCTGCTGATTAGCAGGTCCTGTAACAAAAATTAAGGGAGCAACTAAGTAAAAAGAAGGAAAAATGAAATTTTCTGGCATTTTTCCTTTGAATTACTGCTGTGAAATTTAGTAATATGAGCCTCTCCTGTGCTAGTCTATCAAATATTTACTAGTTAGAAAGAAAACACTCTGATTTTTAAGATACATGTATTGGTTATGTGGAAAACCTTCCTCAGTTTGGCCTGTTCTTGATTACAGTGCAGTGACTGTTTTGGTAATTTCAGAGTGCTTCTCTGAGTAGGCTCAAGGCATCGAGTGCTTCTCACTAAACTATATTAAACATGTTGTTTCCTCAGTTTTCCATGTGGCTTTTTGCCAGTTGTCTTTGTAGAGACAACTAGTCTGCAGTTGGTGTGTACCAGTAGCTTCCCTGGTCTTTGGAGGATGAATGCAAATAGAGTAATGAACATTGACTAGTGGTTGTCTTTTTCTTTGTTCTTGGCTGTTACTGCTTTCAGTTCAATTGCTTTATGGTCTTTAAAGAACAACCAACCCCTGCCACCCCAAACAAAGAAAAAACCCTGTTAAAATTATACTTTTCTTTTTGGCTAGAGCTTCCATGCCAAGGGTAGGAAGGAAAACAGCATGTGAAATGGAATTTGAAATGAATGAATTTTTAACTCATGTTTAATGTTCTTAATGTATTTTAAGAGGGGAATAATCTCACTTTGGGTTTCTTCGCTCAACATCAACTTTGAGAAATTAATTTATTTGTCTTTTAAAATTCTAATGTTTATTTTGTATATAACAAGTAAGTAATAACAAGACTGTTAACGAGAAGGGAAGATTTAATTCCCTACAAAATACCCATGGTGGCTGGAGATGTATTCCTAAATCTGTCTGTATAAATATTTCATGGGCTAAGCATTCTAATGTTTTTAGGGAACATTAGGCCATAGCTCTAATTAATAGTGTTGTCCACTCTTTCTATCTAACATACGTTTTTTTCCTCATTTCAAGTATGCTTCTCATATACCCTTGATACTTTAAACACCTAAGTGGGTCCTTATATTTAATGAAGCATTTTTCATAATAGCTTTAATTTATCTTATAGGCATTAAGAACCCTATTAGTTTTCTGTTGGTATTGTTAACTACTTAGAATAATGTTAAAATAAATACATTTTAATGCTATAAAATTTCCTGGCTAGTAGACAAGAGTCACATGGGGGAGTGTCTCAAATTGCTGTCTGCTGCTTTGTTCTAGTACCTTAGAGGATGAGAAACAGAAGCAGCCTCGTATCAAGTGCATCTTTCAGCTAGTGACCAAACCAACACAGGAACTGGAAAAACAGCTGCCAAGGGCATGTTGCGGTTTGGGCTTCCTTCAGCTGTTTGCCATTTGCCAGACCTAGGCCAGTAAAGGAAAGTAACTGTATTTCAGGATAGCTGTAACTGTTATAATACTATGGTCACGAAATATCATAGAATCATGGAATAGTTAGGGTTGGAAAGGACCTTAAGATCATCCAGTTCCAACCCCCCTGCCATGGGCAAGGGCACCTCCCAGCAAACCATGCCACCCAAGGATTTGTCCAATGTGGCCTTGAACACCACCAGGGATGGAGCGTTTACAACTTCCCTGTGCAACCCATTCCAGTGCCTCACCACTCTTACACTAAAGAACTTCTTCCTTATATCCAATCTACACTTCCCCTCTTTAAGTCTGAACCCGTTACCCTTTGTCTTATCACTACAGTCCCTAATGAAGAGTCCCTCCCCAGCATCCTTATAGGTCCCCTTT
>JARCZZ010019308.1:16871-57354 GCA_030323915.1 Brotogeris chrysoptera | reverse complement strand
ATGAGAAAGTTGGGGCTGCTCAGCCTGGAGAAGAGAAGGCTGCGTGGAGACCTCATAGCAGCCTTCCAGTATCTGAATGGGGCCTATAAGGATGCTGGGGATGGACTCTTCATTAGGAATTGTAATGATAGGACAAGGGGTAACAGGTTCAAACTTAAACAGGGGAAGTTCATGTTAGACATAAGGAAGAAGTTCTTTACTGTGACAGTGGTGAAGCACTGGAATGGGTTGCCCAAGGAAGTTGTGAATGCTCCTTTCCTGGCAGTGTTCAAGGCTGGGTTGGACAGAGCCTTGGGTGTGATGGTTTAGTGTGAGGTATCCCTGCCCATGTCAGGGGGGTTGGAACTAGATGATCTTAAGGTTCTTTCCAACCCTAACTGTTCTATGATTATATTTTATGATTCTATGTAAATAAAGGTATATAATAAAAAAAAAATACAAAAAACAAAGCATTGTTAATAAATATTTAGAAGTGTTCTAATACATTTTTTTTTTTATTTTGCCACTTTACCAGGTCAATTATTTCCTCCTCAATCCTTCTTATTGCAGAAGAGATGTTAAGGATTTTAAGATTAACTGCTGTGATACTGTGAGAAAGAAAGGCTACTTTGTTCTTGCGCAATGTTATATTATTTTTACAAGGTAAATTCTAGAAGAATGACATTTGGTGTCAACACTATATAAAGAATAGCTGCCCTGCAATTGCTAATCTATTTCCTTCATTACTGCTAATGTCCTGAAATCCGCAAAACACCATAACTGACAGAAAAACAACCCATTTCCTCCAAACTTGCCTGCTGAATAATTACTTCCTATGTTTATTTGATATCTGCTTCCTGTGGGCAATTTCCATATGTTTTTCCTGTGCATGGGATTGTTTAAGCACTCCACAAAAAAACTAATTTTGCCAACTCCTCAAACTAACAAAAAGTCCAGTATATTAACAGGAGACAGAAAGAGCTTTAAACACATTTGAAAATATAGTCTTTAAGGATTTTTAAGAATATTTTTATTGTGGTTATAAAAATTTACATTGCAACCAGTTTTACAGGTGTATCAACTTTGCTTATTTATTACTGTTGTTATAAAGAAAACATTTTTTAATCTTCTTCCTTGTGTCCGCAAAGCCTTAATTTCATCCCATTAATTCTGAAAGAAGCTATTGTGATTTTTAGATGTGAGAGAGACTTTTTATCTTTTTAGGAGTTTAAAGAATTTGACGTGTTCTTCTCTTCAGTTGTGTGGGATGGTAGGGAAGCTGCACCCTTCTGAAAATCCTCTTGCTGGGATGCCTTAGACATCAGCAAAAAGCCAGGGTGGAACAGCATTTGGGGACATCATAGATCTTCCATTTTTCCTTGTCTCTTGAGGCATTCTGAGTTACATGAAGGACTTACAATTCAGATTTTATGTTTTCGCTCACACTCATAGCACTAGTCATTTTGGCTAGATGACTGCCTGCACCCTTCCTTTAACAACCACACTAAAAGAAGTGCCTGTTTCAAATAGTAAGTTTTATCAAATGTTGATGCTTTCTCTGTCATGTCCTAGAACTGTCACTGTCTCTGGTGGCTGTCTAATACAAGACTTGTCTTTTTTCAAGAATACTAAAGACTTGTTGATTCCATGAGGTATTCTTAGCTAGCTGTTGTGTGTGAAAAGGCTTTTCAGTAACATTTACCAGAATTGTCTTTGGTACGGAGCTAAGGCTTCTACCATGTATGAGGAATATATGAAGCTCACTGGTGATATCAGAATCACTCTAGGTTACAAATTTTCTTTGGGATTCTCCCAGAAATTTTCTGACAAATAATTACATCTCCAGCTTGGGTGAATCTTAGTGAATGGGTAGATGTTTAATTCTTCTGCTTATCAGATGGTAAACTGAACTGTTTCCACACTCCTAGGTTTTAGAGTATTCTTAGGTGGTAAATTTCTGATGTTAGTTTATGGAAATACATGACAGACCAAGTGACTAATTCAGCTATTTATGTTAATCCTTTAACAGAATCAGTTTTCAAGTAAAAAAAGGAGAGCATGAATCATCTCTTAATGGAAGAATGTTTCAATATCGAAGTACCTTTGTAAAAACAAAGTTTTCCTTCTTGACAGAATGAGTCATTCTCCATTGTCAGAAAGACATCCATTATTTGGAGCTGGAGCAAGATCAGTGTAAATATATTTGACTATATATGTACTTAGCTTAACTTATTATTTGTAAATAGTCTTTTGCTGTATATTAGTGGAACACTCTAAGCCTTACTAGCATACCTATGTTGGTTAAGTATTTGGTGATGCATGCTTTATGCAAGAGAAAAAACATAATGCTTCCAACAACGTGTCTTGTCCTGTAACAGTTTCACAGTATCCTTTAATTGTGCTTTCAATGAGTGAAGCTTGTATCTGTAACAGGAAAGATTTTAATTGTGAAAGAACTTGTAGAATAAATGGAGAAAACAAAATCAGTTATTAGGGATGGCTGTTTTTTCAAGAGGCAGACTTCATTTAGAGAATAGTGGAGAAGGCTGGAATTTTCTGTACTATGGAGAAAGTGGCATTTAGCTAATACTGAATGACAAGACCAGTTACTCAATACATGCAGCAGTGGGAGGAGTTTCAGCAGAGGCAGTATTTTGATTAGATTCTTCCACCATCTATGCAGTATAAACCGGAATCTTAAGTATGCAAACTTCTTAAATTACATTTCTCATTGGGGCGGGGGGGGTGGGTGGGGAGAGAAACTCCTTCAAATTAGTTTTTAATTTAAGAAGCAAAATCTTAGTGTAACTGATTTAAAATAGAACTCAGTTATTGTGCAATTCTTATCTTGATGTTTGTATTAAGAGGGTGCAGTGAGATATCATTGTCTTGAAAGAAAATTGAAACTCTTGCTTAATTTTAGCATTGTACAAAGAAACAAATGGATTTTATTATTTTAAGCATCTAGACTTGAACAATGAATGAATCTTATTAATATCTGGAGGTTTTTTAGCTATTACTCTTGCTGGCATTTCTCCCTATTGTTTCATTTTGGAAAACCTTTATCTTTAAATACAAATCCCCAGAACTAATGCAAGAGTGGCTGGATTGATATAAATCACAAAGTATTTGTATCTGTCATTAGGGCTGAAGCTTAAATAACCAAATAGTGCAGTGGAACAGAGGATTAATTTCTGAGTTCAGAATTCTACTTTGGTAAAATACCTATGTGAAAAAAGAAGAAATAAATCAAACAGGATTAAAAAAAATAGGTCAAATTGTGGAGGATGGCTGCAGCTTAGCCTCCAACATGGGCAGCGGTTGGGACTTCATGCAGATGGTTGGATGCAGGCCTTGGGACAGAAGGAATCAAGGGTGAAGAAAAGGAACTGGTTACGAGCAAGAATAGAACGTGTAGACGCTGTGTTAGCAATAATGGAAGCTGTGTTCGCAATGAGTGATTATAGAGATGCTGTGTTTGCAATAATATGATCATAATATGTTGTGAATGCAATAATGTAATCATAAGACTAACATGACATAAGCCTGTGCTAGGAAATAAGGCTAGAATAAGGGTATAAAGCTTGAGCTGTATCTCAATAAAGGGTCTTCACCTCATGAGAGGGGTCCGTGTCATCAGTCGTCGCATCAACTGAATCTGGGTTTTCAAATATTGATATCCATCATACATGGTTGTATAGTTATTTCATGGTGTCATTACCTTGTAAAACAGTGGAGCTTATGTTGTTTTGATTGTGTATTTTTCTACCTTAATGTATTTGGAAGTCTTTCAAATTCCACTTCAGAACTGATTTACACAAGCTTATAGTGCTTATTACAGTTACATCCTGTACTTGAGCACTCTCATTCACTCACTTCAGTATGGCTTTAAATGTATTTTTTTTGGATTAGTAGGTTTTCTTCCTTCCTCTATTTTTTTAGTTGTTTTTTTTTTTTCTTGTTAAAGAACAAAACAGATGGCCTGTAAGTATAAATATGCTTACACTTTACCTTTACCAGTTATGTTCACCTAGTATGATTTATATATTGCCTTGACTAAAATGGAAGCCAGACTGATTAATTTACCTCCACTATCTTCACAATAACCTCCTCAGATCTGGTAGGTACGAGTGAAGGTATTGGGATGGAAACATTGAGGAACAAAACAGCAGAATGACAATGACCTTGCTAAGAAAGTCACTTGTGGTCACTATCAAAGGTTAGCTGATTGTAAATCATACCATATCATTTAGAAAAGTCGGTTATTGAAAATGTGAATCAAAGGCTGTATTTCGTGTGGGAACTACCATGACAGTAGGTGTTACTTTCTGAATGCACGTAAAATTTATTTTTTTCATGCTATTTTTGCATAGCATTATAGAAAGCAGTTTCAACTGTCTAATTAAAACAATTATTTCTTTGGCTATGTGTTCCAGAGTTCGAGGATTCCAGATTGAGAGAAACATAACACACTAAAGAATCATAACTAGCTTATTAATACAAGAAAAATATAGTGGTAACAAAAGATACAGTAAAGGATACTTGTGACTTTTGTTTATATTACCAACCCCAACGACCATTTAATGACAATAAGGAAACCAGCTCTGAGAAACATCACCACAGTGCAAGGTAGCAGGCTCAACCTTAGCAGGCATCCCCACAGAGGCAACGTTGACCTGGGTGGTATGAGGTTCTGCCTTCTCGCATCACATAAGGCTCAGGCATAAGGCTCAGGCTTTTATACTAACAAAGAAGCACACTCATTCTGGTGCAGGAGGCCAGCCTACATCAGAAGAAGTGGCCAGCAATATCTAGAAACATCTCCAAGGGTCGAGACTTTTCCAGGGAGTTCTAAAGCAGAATTTTCTGGGAAGGAACCAAAGCTGGACTTTCTGGGGAGCAGCCAAAGCAGGACTCTCCAGGGAGGAGCCAAAGCAGGACCTTCTAAGGAGGAGCCAAAGTGGACAAACAGTACTTTTCTATCTTTGCATGTTTCACCGTGGACCACATTGTGGCTTAAGTCCAGTCAGCCACACAGTTGTTCACTCATTCCCCCCTCTTTCTTCCCCCTGAGCTCCCAAGGGGATGGGGAGGAGGATCGAACGAATGCAACTCCCATGGGTTGAGATAAGAACAGCTCAGTAACAAAGGTATAACACAAACCACTACTGCTACCACCAATAATAATAGTGACAAGGGAAATATAAGGGAAGATAATACAATCACTCACCACCAATACCCAGCCTGACCCAACAGCAAACCCCCCTCTTCCAGACCCCTGCCCAACGTTTTTCACATCCTGGGCATGACGTACTGTGGTATGGAATACCTCTTTGGCTAGTTTTGGTCCCGTGTCCTGTCTCTGTTTCCCCCTGGTTTCCCCTCCTCCCTGGCAGAGCATGAGGCTCAGAAAGTCCCTGGCCAGACCAAAACGTTCTAAGCAGTAACTGAAAACATTGGTGTTATCAGCACTGTTCCCAGGCCAAAAATCAAAAACACAGCGCTGCACTAGCTACTAAGAAGAAGGAAAATGACTGCTACTTCTAAACCCAGGACAGACCATTATCTATTGTCCATGACACACTATGCTATAGTGTACAACTTTTATTTTCCACTCTATGTATGTGCCTTATGGAAATAGACTCTTTCATCCAGAAGGTCTTGGGGGTATTGGTCGATGAAAATATGAACATGAGCCATCAGTGTGTGCTTGCAGCCCAGAAAACCAACCGTATCCTGGGCTTCATTAAAAGGATCATGATCAGCAGGTCGAAAGAGGTGATCCTGCCCCTCTACTCTGCTCTTGTGAGACCTCACTGGGAGGATTGTGTGCAGTTCTGGTGTCCTCAACATAAGAAGGACATGGAACTGTTGGAACAAGTCCAGAGGAAGGCCACAAGGATGATCAGGGGGCTGGAGCACCTCCTGTATGAAGGTAGGATGAGAAAGTTGGGGTTGTTCAGTACGGAGAAGAGAAGGTTGTGTGGAGACCTCATAGCAGCCTTCCAGTATCTGAATGGGGCCTATAAGGATGCTGGGGATGGACTCCTCATGAGAGACTGTAGTGAGAGAGCAAGGGGTAACAGGTTCAAACTTAAACGGGAAGTTTGGATTGGATATGAGGAAGAAATTCTTTAATGTAAGGTTGGTGAGGCACTGGAATGGGTTGCCCAGGGAAGTTGTGAATGCTCCATTGTTGATGCTGTTCAAGGCCGGGTTGGACAGAGCCTTGGGTGTGATGGTTTAGTGTGAGGTGTCTCTGCCCATGGAGGGGGGTTGGAACTATGTGATCTTAAGGTCCTTTCCAGTCCTAGCTATTCTATGATTCTACGATTATGCTACTGTTCTCTCCAAACAAGCATGTCCTGATTACAATACAATCATTAAGCTGTCACTGAGCTTGTTTCGGTACCATATGCATGCTAGGAGCTAAGATCAGGCAGAAAGACTGAGATCTCTGCAAGACCATTAAATAAAGAGTGCAACACACACCATAACTACCTTGAGCAGAAGTTACAATTGTTCACTCCTAAAGTAGATGATTGGACCTACTGGGAGGTTAGCTGTACAATGGGAATGCATGCTCAGAGACATGTATTGCTCATCATGAGGATTAATGGCTTATGTTCACTGCATTTGCCATACGATTTTCTGAAAATAAAAAGTTCTTGTGGTAGATTAAGCTGAAAATTATTTCTGTCTAGATAAATTCTCCATTTCCAGTGTGCTATCCTGACTCAAGGTAAAAAATCTGCGTGCGGCTTTCACTTTTCACACCCTTCTGTGTAAGTTGGTGCGGATGGATTCTGTAAGTACTTTTGTGCATGGATGGATAAATAGCCACCAGAAAACTGCAGGTGAGGAGAGTAATAGTGTGAGAGAGAGCATGTGAAAGTCTTTCAAGAACTGAAAAGCTCTGGAGACAACTGAGCTTGGTAAATCTGGGAGAAATGATAAACTCAGGATAGCAAGAGTTGCTGAATCTGTCTAAGGCCAGCAGCACACATCAACTCCATCCACAATGTATTACTCAGAACGCACTCAGGAAGATGGTGGAGAATTTATGCAAAAAATGTAGGACTATATATACACACCTAAAGCAACAAATGTATATGAAGAATTTTCTGAATATCATCTAGAAAGCACATTGTGGTACTAATTATGTGCTGTTAAAAATAAGATGAATTTTATTAATAATAAAAATAAGGTCCTTTGCAACCCTATTCTATGATTCTATAATTTTATGAAAAATTAAAGCTAGAACATCATTATTTGTGTCTTCCCTGCTTTGACCATTTTTTAGGATAAAGGAAATTTACAAAATTAATCTGAAGTCTATTTCTTATAGGGTTAACAGTGTGACAAATTTGGCCTAAGAAAGAATATGTTCCCTATCATGACTTTTATTAAGCTGCCTTTATTATCTGTGGCAAGATGTGGGAAGAGGTCATGAGTAACAGGCCATATATTTAAATTCTCTTGCCTCTTTTTTCAATCACATTAGCTGAAAGATGTGAAATGGTTTATTTTTATTATTATTACGCTGGTTAAAAACCTAAGGTTAAGGCACAACCTTTGGAACGACATCTAGTATGTAGTGTTTTCTACTCATCTAAAATATCTTTTGTTATGTGGGTATATTTCAATGCACTTTGTCTCAAGGCATGTGTTTGTTTTTTGATAAAGTACTGTAGGCAGCAGATATAATATTACGTGGATTGCAAAACAATTCTGAGCCAATGTTTTAAACTGTGGCAGCACAATAACCATGAGTTGAGCACCAAAGAATGTGGCAGGTAACCACAAGCTATAATTCTGGCAATTACGGCAATGATATTTTGAGAGACTGGATGGCTGCAGTGGTATTTTTATACTCTCTGTTAAGGTCTCCCTTCAAAGTTAACTGCTCAGTTTTGCTTAGCTGTGCTGGCAAGAATGTTTAACTTATACTGGAAAGGTTATTCCAACCCATCAAGATATTTAACTTGTATGTCATCTCTCTGCTTTGTGTTCATAGGCTAGTATGTCAGTGCACAGAAAAGATATGCAAAAGCAAGAAGATTATGTATAGGATCTAGAATTTAGCAGTGGATCTTTTTCTTTTAATATTTGCATATTTCTTCTAAAGATTTTCATGGTTTTCATTTATTAATATGGACAGAGAAGGTAGATATTCTGGGCTGTACAAAAGAGTAAAAAGAGCTAGCATTTTTCTCATAGATGCACATATAGTTTATCACTTAGGTAGGAAAAACAAACTTTGTTACTTGAAAGACATACTTAAATTAGGCAAACTGGTACATGTGGAAAAGGCATTGCTGCCACAAATTTAAGGTGGTAAAACACAGTTTAACATATTCATAGAAGTTTGACTTTAAACACAAAAATTGCCTCATCTAATTTTGGTTTCAAATGATCAGATAGAACATAAATGAGTACACAGCACTACTACATAAAAGTCTCATTTAAAGAAGTAATATCAGCATTCTCATCTTTGAATACTTGCATATTAGCATATGGTATCCACCATTTCACTCATGGCATACCTAGTACTACTTTTGTACCAAATGTAAGGCTCTCCATTTCCTTGTTTCCTCTTACATTTAATGAAAAGCCTCATGAAAAATTACTGCTACTTTTCACCATCTCCAATGACCAACATGATTTTGTCTCATGCAGTCTCAATTCAAGAACCGCAGTCTCTAAATCTGAGCATTTCTCTTAAATTAAAATCCCTAGATAATTTCATAGATAAGATGCCCTGCATGATACCTTTTTTTTCTTTCTGGTGTCTAAATATTATTGCTAAAGTGAATCATATTACATTTTATTGTGCTTATTTTCATTAATAATAATTATTTGATAGTCCAGTAAAGGCATAATGCATTATACCATTGTTTTTCCTAGTAAAAATCTAGGGGTTTTTTTTCTGGATTTTAGTGTCTGATATAATTTTTCTCTGGTAAAAAATTATGTCATTCAGTGTCCTCAACATGTGTGAATATATATGAAGATGGGGAAGTACAAATGATAAGGCCTCAGTATAGGTGGCAAATAGTAAAGGTAGGATTCATACTTGCCATGTAAAAGCATAGATGCATTTGATTCACCAAAGTAAATCTGAAGAAACATAAACTCTTTTTTTATTTATGTATTTTGTTCTGTGGTATCAAATCTTTTTTATCTGTTAAATACAGCTACCAGCATTTTTGCTTTTCACAGTTTCCACTCCTTGGGTTGTGAAAGTCAGGGAAATGTCATGTGGACCAAACTAGCATCACACTTTTAAAATGAGATAAAGAATTTGAAAACTGCTGATATTCTTTCCTATACTGACAACATATTTTGCATTTAATCATAGGATAGGCAGCTTCTATTTTTAAGCACTGGCTGACTTGAAATAGAACCAATACATCAGTGTAGGTGTAATAACACTGTATTAATTTCCACGTGATATTTTCCTCACTGCTATTTCTTAAACTGAAAAATACTTAACTCCCCCAGTAACCTATCAATGTCAAATAATTATAAAGTTGCCACTGATATAAATCTCTCTACGAGTTTTCATAACTTAATGGAATATACAGGCTAAATGACAGCGTATCAGACCTGTGAATGCTGACACAAAATATCAGATATACAAGTGTGTTTACTTTGACTTCTGTCCTCCCCTGGAAACTGACATTACTGAAAAATATCCTGTGTAAATTAATCAGAGACCAGTAATCAGCCAATAGAATTCCTGAAGCAGCTTTTTATTTCTAAATAGGATCATCTGCCAGGGCTCAAGGCCCGGCTGGAGAGAGCCTTGGGTGAAATGGTTTAGTGTGAGGTATCCCTGCCCATGCCAGGGGGGTTAGAACTTGATGATCTTAAGGTCCTTTCCAACCCTAACTATTCTATGATTCTATCTGTCATTGTTTTTAAGATAAATATATTTAGGAATTGCCTTAAGTGCTATTTAACATTATCTTTTAATACCTATGAGATTTATCACTAAAAATAAGCTAAGAGAAACTGTCTGCAACGCCTGAAGGGAGTACCCCTTCCCATTAGTTTTTTCCAATGCTTTGAATTTTGGAGGATACCCTTAGGATCTTTCATTGCAAGAGAACAGCTTGCCAAATCTTATCTTTAAGTCTACAAGAAAACTATTGCTGTACCTTTTTTGCCAGAATAATGGGGAGTCTCTTCTTGCTTTAATTGCAACAAAGAAGATATGGACAATCTCACAAATAAATGAAATTTTGATATTTTTAATGTGCTTAATTATATATACTTTTAATAAATCAAAATCAAAGTGAAGTAACAATATTTATATGAGTCCGTAGTGTATTTATGTAATGCTCCCGTCCTCTTGATATGAACCAGCATGATAATGAAGTTGACAGAGATATGAGTTTATATCCATTTACTTTCAGAATCTGGCAATTATATATCATGTAGATAATATTACATTTCATAAAACTTGGCAAATTCTGGTCAGTGTATGCAGTACATAATTTTCTAACTGTAAAATCTGTGTTGGAATGAAATATATCAGAGTTAATCCATTGCCATCTGTCTTTATTTTGCTCACCCACTGGATCATATCCCTTCCAAAGCATATTATTTTTTAAATAAGCAAACTCTCATTGACAAGTAAGACCATAATGGCTCTGTAAGAGACAATGTGGTCTGCTGTGTCAATAGTCCACATCTATAATATAATAGCTCCTGAATTACACACTGAAAGAGCTTGTTGCTTCAGGGGCCTGAAGATTGAACATGACAAGAATGTCTGCTTGCAATTACTGAAAATTATTCTTTTTTCTTAAGAAAAAAAAAAAATATAAATTTAATTTAATTAAAAAATCTTGAAGATATATATATAACTCTACTTTTTCATATATGTTCCATCTTTGTTACACAGATATCCTGATTCTGTCTTAATTTGAATCTTGCATAATATCACTGTGTAACATTGTAAAATTAATGCAAAACATACCACAGTGTATCAGTAGTGTTTCACATTGACCCTGGAAAACTCCAGGGAACACATAATGGAGCCAGACTCTATAGTGGTTATTTTATAAAGTAGCTAAAAATAATTTGTGGTATTGTTTCATCTTTAATTGATCTGAAACTTGATCTGTGTAATTATTTATAAAATGCTAATAAGGGTGCAACCTAAGGTAATCCTTTCCAAACTATGTTTATCTTCCTTTGATCCAACCTTTTTCTCTTTCACACTTTCCATTCCTCCTTACTTACAATCAATCTCCAAATGTCTCCTGTTTCAAAAATGGTTATTCATAGAAGTTTCTTCTGAAGTCACAGGAGCTTGAGTGATAATGGAAGCTACTGGAGTGAACCAGAAATAAAATAACATCTGAGAAAGTAGTTTCCACAAAATACCAGTGGATAAGCAAATCAGCTTTGTTCCCAAGCTTGATTGTACTCCTTGATCGTACTTCTTGATCCATTCAGGAGCATGCAATTTGGGAATTTACTCCTATGTGATCTTCAGAGATGAATGAAAGATTCTGGGTGGTTTAATCTCCATGACAATGGCTTTCCCACTCCTGGGAAAGAGAAAAGGCTGGCCATTTTCCCCCAGATACGGATATTGAAATCTTTTCAGAGGAACTCAAAATTCCCAGTAGGAGAATAAGAATGATATTTCTTTTCTTGTGTCAGATCAATATTTATCCCACCTCTGAGTATCAGGAGGAGAGATCAGCTAGTAAAAAACACTTGGAAAAGAACATGAAGCAGCATAGGTTAACCATAATAGAGGAATATGAAGTGAAATTTGACTACAAACATTTGATGAATTGTTTAGACTGTAGGGAAATGAAACATTTTTAAATGCATACAAAGATCTATTTCTACTGCTCAAATATTATTTTCCCATCCAAAAATGCAGTTATTTTATGCCTTCAGTTAAAAAAAAAAAAAAAAAGGTGAAAATATACTGCAGTAATTAAATCATTTTTGAAAAGGGTAAGTCTATCAAAAATCAAATTTTAATTTATTTTTTTAAGAGACTTATTGATGCTCTCTTTATCAGGTGAAGACCATTAGAATAAACAGATGTTTCAAGTAGAGATAAGAAGGAAGTGACATGTTTTGGGTCTAACCTTGCTGATTAAGCAGTGACAAGTCTAGTGTGGCTTAATGGCACTGTAGTGTTTTGATGTTATGGACCTCTGTAATCACAGAACCCCTAGGGAATATTAGATTGTAGCTGCCTCTGTACCTGTTTTTTGATTCATATAGATCTCATTCTACTGAAATAAAAGGAATTTCTATAAGCTGTGAATATCTGATTTTGGTTTTGCTTGCCACAGGAGAAGCCATTATAGCTCATGGCAGCAAATGTTAGTATATACAAATTGAATACTTTCTCTTTATTTCATCCTTGGGCAATTGGCACATTCTCTATGTGCCAGAGCTACATGGAAATTGAACTTATTAACATCTAGACAAATGTGACAGCCTTGATTTGTAAGGTAAAGAAACTAAATCAAATTCATCAATCTATATTAAGCCAATTTTTATTTTTATTTGTCTGTGAAACTTAATGTTTCTTAGGATTTGCTAGTAGGACACATTGTGGTGTGGTATCTGAAAATGTATATTGCATTGTAGCTCTAATCCAGTAAAAATAAAAATTCTCCAGATGCCATTTCCCATAAAGATGACCAGGATAGTTTTATTTGTCAAATTTTTCGTCTAAACTGTATTTATACAATATATTTGCAAAGTAAAGATTGAACATTTTGAATGTCTCTACGAAACAAAGCAGTTCAACTTTTCTATTTTTGTTCTAGGTTATCACAGAATGAAGAAGCAGAAGCAAAAGCTTTAGTAAACTTTTAAAAAACAGAAATCAATTTTCTATTTGTTTTGCTGTAACTGATATTAATTTTGATTTCACATCTTTTTCAATTTATTCTCTAGATACAGTACTGACCAATGCAATCAGGTACTTAAGTAGCTGATATTAGAGACAGATGTTAGCTCAAATCTTCTTGGATAAGATTTTTTTCAGAAATTTTCAGATATGGACACATATGGACATCTAAGTTTTCAGAAACTAATGTAGTACAGATACACATTAACATTTTCAGGCTGTGTGTCTGAGAATGTTTCTGCATTATGTCATATCAATTTGCTACTTGAGAACAGAAAGGAGGAAATGAGGAGTTACTGTCACAATCAACTACTAGAACACATGATTTTATTTTAATATTTGAAGGTTATATTCACAAATGCTGATGATTTTTTAGTTCTAACTCGGAGGAAATACGGGAAAGGTGTTATGACTTCTGAGTGTCTGGTTTCTGTTCCTAACTTTCCTATATTTCTAAAAAATCATTATATACCAGTTTATAGGGCTAAGGAAGAACAAATGATACAACAGAGTAGTTAAAATGACTCATTATGTTCCCCTTGTAGCTCCCATTGGTTTTGGAACAACTGTAGGTTCCAATTATAATTTTACTTGAATACTTCTGGCATTTTGTGTTCTCTGTTCAGGAAAGGGATGAATAGGAACACTGTTGTTCATATTGTGGTAGGGAGATAGCCATTCATCTTGGACAAGGCTGCAGTGACTTTGCAAATCCTTCCCCCCTACCCCACCCACTTACAAAAATAAAACCCCACCTTTTGAAGAAACAGGGGTTTTAGTAAAAGAAAAAGGTGGGAAGATGGTATTTTCCAATTTCCTTTTTGATTCATACAAGTCCTTAGCCATATAGATGCAGTCACCATGCACAAGTAAAACTATTTTATAACTTTTAAAGCAACTGTCTCAGTGAAAAACTCAGCTACATAGAGGGTCTGAATGAAGTTTTAACACCCTCCACAACAGGCTATGCATTGGGTCAGGTCTGAATGTGGAACTGGGGTCTATCTAACATAGTTTGACTGAAGGAGTGACTCAGGAAGGCTATAGGAGGTCTAGACAGAAAAATAGCTTATCACAACACATCTGTGAAGCAGAAGAATACATTCAGTGCCTCAAATCAATGTACTTGGCAGTAGCTAAACTTCCTCTTCTTTTTCTGTGTGTGAATATGACTGTATCTACAGTGAGAGGAAGACTCTACTTGATATCCTCTCATGTGTGTTGAAATTCCATACCATGGTCTTCAACTCAGAGAAATATAGGGGCACATTTTTTTGCTCTAATTAGGAGGCTTCTGCCCCAAGCAGCATTTCCTGAAGTGGTTCTTTAAGTAGCAGCAAATGGACATTTTAGTTCCTCACACCACATATAATCTGAATCACTCTAATTTCCCATACCTAATCCATGTCTCCCTTAATGACCCTTAATTTTGGTGTTCTATTTCAACATCCATCTATTCTACTGCGTCCTGAAACCTACCCATTCAGTGGACCCCATGAGACAGCAGAGATGTTGGCAGGGAGGTCTTGGATTAGAGGAATTTATTTTCAGGCGTGCTTGTGAAGTGTCAGTCATGCTGTAAGCACTAGATAATCTGAAACTGGCAAATATGAGGAAATTAAATTTAAAGCTGTCATTTGATCATTAATTCACTGTTCTGCATACTGTTAATGATATAATTTTACAGCAGTGTGAATTAAGGTTGGAGTAGGATCAGGCTTTAATCTATCTGGTTTTTGTCATTTTAATCTAGTTTAACAGCACACTTAATTTGGAAGACTTCCCTAGTCACCTTAGGGAATTGTCTTTTAGTTCATCGCAGTATTTGATACTGAATTCTAAAAAAGGATGTCATGAGAATTTTATCAGATAGCACTGATATTAGCACACACCTTGGAGCACAGGATATCTCTGCAATAGCCATGGGTTGATTGAACTTTGGGCCTTCAGCACTGTAAACAAAGGCCTCAACTACATTGAGGATAGCCTTTTTGAACTAATAGCCTGTTCATGTCATCGATGTCAACTACAGAGAGTAAAAAAATCATTAGCACTAAGGCAACGTATTAGGTACCCACATTCTACAAATATGATTCTACTCATATTGTTTTCACAACTGGACTTTTTTCATAAAGTAAGGGCTCAGTATATTTTTTAACTTGGCATTTTGCTGGACAGGCTTCCATCTAAACTCAGTAGTGGATTTATTTATACCCACTATGTGTTTCTGCCAGATCTTGTCATCTGTACAATAGTTCAGATCTTTACCCCATGACCTCACCATATTTTATTCTACTTCATTTTTAGATGGACAAGGGGAAATTTATGCATTATCCATGCTGGATTTCTGTCTGATTAGGTAGTCAAAGCCACAGTAGTGGAAGGAGGATGATGGGCAGGGACACCTAGCACAAAACCATGACACCCAAGGCTCTGTCTAACCCAGCCTTGAACACCGCCAGTGATGGATCATTTGCAGCTTCCCTGGGCAACCCATTCCAGTGCCTCACCAACCTTACAGTAAAGAATTTCTTCCTCATATCCAATCCAAACTTCCCCTGTTTAAGTTTGAACCTGTTATCCCTTGTCCTCTCACTATAGTTCCTAATGAAGAGTCCCTCCCCAGCATCCCTATAGGCCCCCTTCAGATACTGGAAGGCTGCTATGAGGTCTCCATGCAGCCTTCTCTTCTCCAGGCAGCACCACTGAAGGCTGTAGCCAATGACAGCTGTGAACTTTCACTGGAAGTAGCTCTTGACAAAGAGTCTTTGTATCTTAGGAAGGGAACGAACACCACTAGTAATTCCTTTTCTTCATTTTGTGCCCCAGTAGTAGAGAATCAACGAGTGAACCTTTGATGTGATTAGGCCCTTCATAGTCTTCAAAAGCTGAAATTATGAAGAATGAATTGTTTCATGAGTACCTTAGAGCCTTAGATACACCTTTATAAGTTGCGGGTTAGCTCTTAAACAAAGGAATAGAACAAAAAATTCTATTTGTGCTATTTTGGATTTATTCACCAAGGCAAATATGGCTGTCTAGTTTCAAATGACAGCTAAGATCTGATATTAGGTTGCGCTATTTAATTCTGAACACAACAAAGTGCTACTTAAACATATAAAAATGGGGGTTTGTGTACTTAATTTCAGGGACCAAATATGATGGTATTGGTGTGCATCTTCTACTTACATTTATCCAAAGGCATTTTGTGCCCTCTGGTGACCATTCAGAGCTCCATTTTGCAAGATCATCTGCAACCTTGTTGATATCAGGACTCTACTAGAACAAGTAATAAGATTTTGAAGTCATAGGTTGGGCTAAAATACCAATTTATTAATAAAAAAGGAAAAAGAAGAGCATTGCTAGCTGGTTATGCACTCTTTTGTACACTAGATATAATTTATATTTAACGGATTTTCAGCTGAGTCATGCTGCATTTCTAAATTCTATTTTGATCCTATAATCAAAGCATCTAGAATTGATCACATGAGGTGAAACTGGGAAAGAATTTTTAAGAGAGCTTTTTGATGTACCTGAAATATCTCTCAAGGCAAAAGGATTTTTATCAATATGCAAAAATTATACCATAATAACAGAACATCTTATATTACAAAAAGTATGGTAATTTACATAATAGACGATTATTAAATGCATCCTGTTCAATACAACTGTTACATAAAAAATTTGACAAAGTCAATGGGTCTCTTACATGTGAAAATCTTTTCCTACTGTGTCTTATGATTGGAGGCCTCACTAGAACCAATATGTAACCACATTTGGAAGTCAATCATTGCACATTTCAAACAGCATGCAGAAACAGATGAAACCAGTCAGCAAATCAAGCATTTTGTATCATATAAATAGGTATATGCATAAAATGAGTTATCAAATTAATAAGTTAATTTAATAGTTTAAAAATTGTGAAGTAATCTAAAGAGCTCAAAATAACTAGAATTTATCTGGATAGTTGGAGCTGTCACCAATACTTTTGCCAAAGCTGTCATTTAGTAATAAGAAATTATTTTTTTATTTCATACAAAAATAATCAAAAGGAGTATGGTGTGTTGTCATACCACACTGAGGCACTGGTTTAGTACTGGGGAGGGGAAACCACCATAAACTGTACTTTCCCCCTGAGATTTTCTTTTGCCATCCAAATACTAACCTAAAGTAGGAGAAAGGACAATTGGTCCTTACCCACAAACCCACTGGTTTTCTGTATCATTGCAATGCAATATTTTTAGTAGCAGTAGCCCTGATTAACACTCTGATATGTCTCTCTATGGGCAATTCAAAGCGCCATGAGGTCAGCTGAATGGCTGTTGCTGATTTTGGTAGGTTTGGATCAGGCCATAAGAGAAAGTGGCCTGGCATACTAAGACTAAGAAAAAAAATCCAACAAACCAGACAATATCTGTTCCCAAGTCTGCCATGGGCATACTATTGCCTTTTGGGTAGTCTGTCAATTTCAAAAAATGTCAGTCTACTTGGGATAATAGTTGTTACTTAAGCTATTAAAATCTTTGGACAATTAATTAATGTTTGTAAAAAGTTTGTGAGTTTAAAGTGTTAGAAAGTGTACAGAATTTTAGTATTATTAACAGGTCTATTTTTAATAAATCTCCCTTGATCATAAATCATTATCCCTCTGAGAATTCATTCAAGACTTTTTAGTCAACACTTTCTCCTGCAATTCATATTAATTAGCAATATTGGTCCATTGGTTTTACAGTATTTACCATTTTTCCCTCCGGTTTCAGAACACTGTAATCAAAGCATTCCTAAGAGAACCAATTAATGAATTGACCTGAAATGCCTTCTTATAGATCCTACACAAAACTTAATATGTACCACAAAGTTTTGTAGAGTTTTGCTGGATATCCACTGGAGCCTGAAGCTTGATTCCCTCTCCTCAAAAGAAAATCACAAAGAAGCACAGAGCATAAAATCTAAATTTCCTTCTACCTCGGTGTTTAAATGAAGCTCAGTAAGTGTAACATTACAAAGGGTGGTTCATGTTAGAGAGTGGCTTTTGCTTATGCAAAAGGTTCGTTTTTAATCTTACTATAAGAAGGAAAGAAATATATTTCCACTCTCATCTGAAACTCCAGTGATTTCATTAAAGTTCTCATTATAGAATTGACATTTCATTCTTTATTTATATCACCATTTTTGATCCTACCCTCACCCCTGTCTGTTAACTGTACACAAGCAATACTAACAAGAAACTTTTCTAAGCAACTTTATTTTTTCTTGTTACCACCAAGACTTTTTCTGTTATTTTTCAGAGTTAGGAATCTGGGTGGTTATGGGAAAAAGAAAACATAAAAATCATTCCAGAAATCATCATCTAATCTAACATGCAATTCGTAATACAGGTAGTTTGGTTATGAGGGCATTTCCCTTCTCACAGTTCTCCAATTAAAATGAATAAACCCCATTCCCTTAAATATTTTTTGTATGCTGAATTCTTGTTATGGGATAGGGAGAGAAGCAAACAGATGTTTATGGAATTGTAATGATAGAAAAGAGAAAGGGTCATTCATGGATGGATCTCGAGAGGGGTGAAAAGGGTAGTAATAAAATAAGTTGAAATACATTTTCTTTATGCCTTAGGGAAAGAAATGAGAACAAAGTAAACACTCATTGTAGGAGCACACAAAATTTTCTTATTTATTTTACATACTTATACATTAATATTTGAATAGTTATCAATGCTAATATAACTTTAAATGTTAAGCTTTTGGACTATTTCAGGAGAGGATCGTTTTTTATTTAACTATGGAGCTAGTAAATTGGATTACTGTGAGATAAAATTCATATGTAGCTAAATAATGCATTGTTGTGGTGTTAATAACCAGATTTGATGGAAAACTGGAGTTTTAGGAAAAACTGTCAGATACTTGAAGATGACCTCTCAATGCGATAATCTGAAAATACCACATACATTTGTGGTAATCTACAAAAGTGGTATCATTTTTCTATAAATAGAAAAATTCTATCACTCTACACAAGAATTGAAGGCTCTCCAGGAGTGCGTCACTTTTCCTAAATATTATAAAAAAGTCTGAAGCTTTCATTCACTCTGGCTGAATGTTAAAAATTCAGGATGATTTTTTGAACTGCCCTGATTAACAGATTTACAAAACTGGTCACAGGTATCAGGAAGACGAATGAGAATGGGGCACCTTTTAAACTATCCAATATCATGTTCAGAGCTGACCACAATGCCTTAATTTTCTTTCCTTGAATCTGACTATCTGGTTGTTCAACATATGCATAACCCCGCCCTCTAAGTTTGTTATTAAGTGTTCTCCACTAAACCAAACTGAGTTTAAGCCTTTATTGAGTCACAGGTACAGTAATTGCCTTCAGCTTCAAGTTTGGCAATGTACTATTATAATGCAGTGGAATTTAGTATTCCTCTATTTCAATAAGAATGACTCATATACTTACAGTTAGATAGGAACTAAAGTTTTCAAACTGAAAAAAAACCCCACAAAAACAAAAGACAAAAACAGAGAAAAATACCACCCCCCTCCCAAAAAAAAAAAAAAATAAAGTTGTGGAAGTCATAGTTCTGTGTGGTGGCCTGAAGGCAGCACTATGTGGTTAATCCTGACCTGCTACATAAACTGTTTCATATCTGTGCTTTGAATCTAATATTTAACTAAACTGTATATTCCAGAAAGGCATGGAATAGAGAATGTGAGCAGAAATGCTACGATGCATACAAACCACATATAAACCAGTTTGTTTATGATTGTAAAACAGTTCAAGAAAAGATTCCTCATTTAGCCACTCACTACTTCCTAGTAGCCCTAAGGTTCCATTCTTAGTGCTCCAAAGATAAGTAACTTAGCTTTAAGACCTAGCAAAAGAAGCTGCAAAAGCTATATATCAGACGCCAGTTATCAGATGAAAATTATTATTTAGTTTACCATGATCTTTTGCATTATTACTAAGAAAGGGTTCAATACTAATATCCACAGTTTTACGCCCAGCAGCAGTGAAGTAAGTGTGCTACTGATTAAGTTAGCCTCAGAGTTAATTTTTCCCACATCTATGCCTTAAAAATATATAGTGTTACAATGTGGAAATTTCTTTTTTTTCATGCTAAATGGTGATAAGCTCTGCAAGTATGTTGATATGCTGAACAAAGCCAGGGCAACTGATTTCAAGTTCGTGACAGAAGATACAAAAGGACCTTAAATAATTTAGTGTGAAAATAGTTAAATGATGTTGTCACTATTTTTTTTTGATTCCCCTCTTGGGAAATTTTATAAAAAAAAACAATTCAGCTGGGGAAACTCTGAAATTTAAGATACAAGAAGAATTATTTCAATTTCATGTGGCAATACATACTCTATGGTATTGTTAAATATTTCATACTTTATTAATTGGAATGACCCTAAAGAAATAGAACCAGTGACTCCTGAATTTTCCAGAGAATGAATCTTTTCATTTGAACTAATGGTAAGTTACCCCCAGAAAATTGAGTTTGTGTTCATAATGAAGTTATGAAATTTACTGCTGAATTCATTAAATTGGAACAACTTTTATTTCATTATAGTAACAAACACAGCAAATTAATTTTCTCAACTAAGCATCAGTATGTGTTTTTAATAGAGAACACTATTATGTGTGAACAATTAAAATAATTTACATTTGGAGAACATTGATTATGAATGATGTTATTGTCCCATTAATATAGCAAAACCAATCAAAACTGAATGTTAAAGAGTTGAAATTGTGCATTTAAACTAATAAGCAAATTATGTGCAGATGTAGACAAGTCTGGAACTTTGGTACAAAATATTGGCTGTGACTTGCACATACGATTAGCAAATTTGCACTGTCCCTTAAGGTCTAATTAAGCACTATACACTGTAAAACAGAAAGCTCCGTGCATATAATTACTCATTGTGTGCTTGCTTCTCTATTTAAAATATTACTTTTGTTGTATTTAATTATGTGTGAAAAATGATGAATGTCACTTTATCTGTGTAATCTTATCAAGTAATCACTCTGCCTGTCAAGAAATGCCAACGGTTTAATTCTTTACAAAGGAACACAACTCAAGGATGTAAAATTACATTTTTCAAGAAACTCAGGTCTTTTGTGCATTGTTATGATTTTTTTTGTGTGTATGCTTTTTTTTTATTATTTTTAATTCCCCCTAACAACATCATTTTGGATAAATGAAGAGCTGTATGTAATTAGATCTTTTGTTTTTATTGAAACGGGAAATTCAAATTAGGCAACCCTATGAGGTAATATAGATACTCTTGCTGTAAAGAAAGGGTAATTAGGGTCCTTGAGCCCTATCACTTTCAAACTCCTAAAGTTGTACTTCAGACTTGGTATGACTGGAGTTAAAAAATTTACTCTCGTCTGCAGGCAGCAAAAAATTCAGTGAAATTACACATTAATCCAGTAAGATTTCTAATATTATTCTTGAGGACTTACCTTGCCTGAAGGCATTCAGCATAGGATTGCAACAAGGCATAGCGGAAAAAAAATATAATCAAAGCAATAATAATTCTGCTTAGTAAAAGTTGTTTACACAGGCATCCAGGAAAATAGCCTTTCCAAGCTTGATGGCTAGCCTTGAAGGAAGGCTGCTGCTCCGTCACTTGATCCTCTCAAGGAAATTTAGGTTTCATCACACTATCACAGGAAAACAGGGCTGGAAACAGACATATTGGAGGTCATCTTGTCCACTGCTTTGCCCGAAGGCAGGATCAATGATTTCTGACAGATATTTGCCTGACCTAGTCTCCCTGAAATAGGTACTAGAAGGATTTTTTATCTCTTTCAGTTCTTAACTCTTGCAATTGCCTGGAAGTCAATAAGGTGGCTATTCATGTGTCTTGCCTGATCGCCCTTTCTTTCATCACTGTGTGATTTCTCACGTATTTCTTTAGTGTGAATCAAACTTCTGCCTTTTTTCAGTGATGGCATTTAAGTCTAAGAATTATAATGAGTCTTCACATCATTAATCAGCAAATAAAAATGTTCTTGCAGGTGTTAAGGGCTTTATAAACTTCCTGGCTATAGGAAAAAAGCATATTCAAATTAGTAGGAGGTTATGATTTGAGGTCAGTATTCTCTGATAAATAGCACCTGAGTCCCTGATGCAAAGTAAGTGTATGAGAATCCATGTATCTTATTTGTTGGGGTTTTTTTGCAAAACCAGCATTTACACTCAGTTCTGTGGCCAAGACAATATATTAGTAATTGACTTTGTCAAGAACAACAGTGTACTTTATATACATGCACTCAGCTGAATTATACAATAGAAAAGGGGGAGATATGCCTGCTAACCATTAGAAATGCCACATCTGAAAAGAAGAAGGTCTTATTCACACACGTGTGGCTCCAGGTTGCAGCATAGCTCTGCTGGCAGTGAACATATATCTGTGGAAACTCACCAAGAGATAACTCATTTACATGCAGAAACCACAGATATGTGTGCAACTGATAAATAGGCCTGTCCTTCATTCACTTTTTTTCTTGTTTTCTCTTAATTTATCTACGGCAAGGTATTTTCTATTTGGTCAGAGCATTGACATATTCTTCATTCAAGCTACTGTGCCATGAAGAAGCATGCACCTTGCATTTCATAGAGCTA
Source organism: Brotogeris chrysoptera (assembly GCA_030323915.1). Classification (NCBI taxonomy): domain Eukaryota; kingdom Metazoa; phylum Chordata; class Aves; order Psittaciformes; family Psittacidae; genus Brotogeris; species Brotogeris chrysoptera. The sequence goes on along the minus strand of JARCZZ010019308.1, from coordinate 34,843 downwards.
TTTAGACACTTTCTCATACAGTTGAGGTTTTTCATCTTGCCTCTCATCTGGAGGCATACCAAGAAGTGTCAGCTCTCATAGCTCTCATACCAAGCCACCAAGCTTTGGTACCTTCCTGTTGCAGAGCAGAAAAGGGATCAGTCTGGATGAGGTGAGGGGCAATCTGTTATGACAAGAGTTATGGAGTACCTGGATTGTAACAACTTCCCTGTCTCTTCTCTCAGCAGCTTCCCTTTTACAACATTGGTTACCTTCAGCTCCTGCATGACATACCCTTCCAGTCCAGGCAGTGGATCAACCCTATCAGGTGTGTCATCCTACCTAAAAGAGATTCACATTCTTCAGAAGAAAGTTGCAGTCTTGTTTTCAATCAGAAATTAGTAAGGGGTTAGTCTGTAAATACTTCATGCAGAAAACTATTGGCAACACTGTAATATGGGTATCAAAGATGCGATTTTTGCATATTGGGTAGACTATCAGTGGGGCTATAGTTTGTCTAACTGTGAGATCATGGTAATCACAGAATTCAGCAAATTACTTTTGTTCTCCTCATTAACTTCAGCTTTTGCTTGTATTAGTTTGAACCAGCCGTAGTTCGCATAGGCTTTGGTCTCCTTCCTGCACTGAGAGATAACTGGCAAACAGCACCATCTGCATGGAACAAGAGAGCCGAGACCTCTCTTTCAGTTAAAGATTGTTGTATTTTGTTTTGTTTTGCTTTGCTTTTTAAAATTTACAGACAGCAAAGCACCACCAGCTGAAATTAATCTTTATGATGAATAAACAATTGCTTCAGTCCTTGTGAACACCCAGCAGGACTAGTGGGGCAGGGAAAAATTTACAGCAAGTAGGCAATCACTCTCTACACCACATAGTCAGAGAAAATATGATTGCTTGTGTATGACCTTACTGGTACTCACTGGCCTGGTGGTAACATCTGCACCATTTATGTTATCATGTTGGAATATCAGCTGGGGTGAATTAGTCTCCTCTCACTGTGCCGAGCACAATTCAGCTCTCTGTTTGGAATATTTCTTTCAGCAGGAAAATATACAAATGACTGTAATGAAAACAAGCATAGCTAAAATACAGGCATGTTACTGAATGGTTTATATCTTTCTAAACCTGAAACTAAAGCAAAAAAAAACCCTCTCCTCTGTGTCTCTATAAAGTTAGATTAAAAACATATTTGTAATTGTTAGTTTCTCTCACAACTTAGATTAATAATATATTTGTAATTGTGACTGAGGCCATGTAGTAATGACAGGGGAGTTCTCATATCAGTGATTGCCTCATAAACCAACGAGAAATTATTTTTCTCCCTGACCCAGATGACATTTGGACAAATTCAATAACAATATGGGTCAGAGAGATCAATTCAGAAGCTGACGTCAGAGAACAGCACATGGTAAAACAGAAATAAATTACTTACATAAACTCTAGCATGAATTAGGCTATCTTGTCATCCAATAGCTCTGACTGAAAAAAAAAGAAAAGAAACCAGTTCCTTTTGATATTCCTGAATCAAATTCTATTAAATACAAACTCTGAACTTGTTTACCATTTCCCCAGTTTGTGTGAGTAATAAAAATTGTTCTGTAAAATTGCATTTGGCTACTGGTTATTTCAAATGGTTGTCTAAAATAAACCAAATTTCATGTTGTAAAGTCTTTAGTAGGCATTAAGTTTTTGTCAGAAAACTTTAAAACAGTACCTAAGTATAAATATTTACTACAACATTATTAAGGCAAGAGGAACTTAATAGGAAATTGAATGTCTAGGACTTTCAATGGAATATCTTCATGCAAGTAAGTTGAAAAAACCCCAGAGTTTTCATGGGAAGAAGCCCCATCTGCTTAGGACAACATAATGTAAACAGCTATTGCTGCTTTCTCTTAGGTTTTTAGATTCTTAAGGAGACTGCTAGCAAAACAAAATATTTTTTTTAAACAAAATAGATAAGTGAATAATAATTCATTTAGAAGTTCCTGAAATTTATGTCTTCAGAACAATTGTGTAGAAGACTGTAATAGTCTGATGTGTCTTTCCAAACATGGGGTTTTGTTTGGTTTTGGTTTTCCCACTAGCAATGACTTCAGCAGTTCTGTCACATTCTGTAAGTCATCAGGGTCAGACATTTTCTGATTTCCAGTGTTGTCAGATTGTCATTTGGAGTGAATCCGGAATGGATGGAGAAGCCGTGGACAGAGTCACTCCAAATCTGACAATCACAGATTGCATTCCAAAAAAGATTCATTACTGGGGTTGTTTCTGTACAACTGTAATATGACACAACTGAAATATAGTAATGTGTAGTAGAGACAGAACATCACAAAGTAACACAAATTGTCTATAAATCCATTTCAAATCCTATAGATCCTAAAGTTATTCTTGGGGTTTTCGGATGTTCTTAATTACCAGCTTTCTTTCAGACAATTATCTACCATTATCAAAAGGTTGTAATTATAGGTCAGCTATTTATCATACCATCTTCTCCTAGGTGTTATTGTTGTCTTTCTTTCAACCATCTAATACAATAAACTAGCTACACAGGTGTGATAACTGCACCTGCGTTTTTTTTATACTGACCATTATGCAGGAGGTTGTAGAGAGTTGGTGTCAGCCTCTTCTCCCAAGTAAAAAGTGATAGGAGCAGAGGAAATGGCCACAAGTTATGTCAGGGGAGGTTTACATCGTATATTAGGGAAAAATTCTGCACTGAAAGGGTGGTCAGGCATTGGAACAGGCTGCCCAGGGAAGTGGCTGAGTCACCATCCCTGGAAGTATTTAAAAGATGTGTAGATATGGTGCTTAGGGACATGGTGTAATGGTGGACTTGGCAATGCTGGGTTAATAGCTGGACTCCACAATCTTAAAGGTCTTTTCTAACCTGAACATTTCATGATTCCATGATTCTATATTTGGCAGACAGCTAGATCTGATTTCTATTCAGCTGGCAGTTAAAAGCAAATGCTGCATTTCCATATATAGCTTCCATTGTAGAGGGTCACTTCAAACTATCCTTGACCTACAAGAAGTAATATTGCTCTGGCTTAATATCAGGGTACAGAAATTATTTGCTTCTCTTCACTTTACTACTGATTTAAAGCAAATTGTTTGAATTACTTTTGTATCATGCTTTGTCCACCTCCTGGATCTATTAGAGACCTAAGCCTTTTGCAGTTGCTGTCCTCAGAGGTACCTTTTTTCTCGGATGAGATCATGATGAGCCAGTTCTTGTCTTTTTAAACTTGCTGCCAGCTCCTTTTTACCTAATTTTTTAAACCATTTCCTCTTCAGTCTCTGTCTTCCCATTGTTTTCTACTAGCTTTGAGCTGATTTGATTCTTATCTCTCACAGATTTTACATACTTCCTTACTCTTTGCAGTTCTCATAATCACATCCATTATCCATACAAATTTATATGTTTGCTAGATTTTGCTTTGATCTGGAATCTTAGTCAGACTTTCAGTTCATAAATGTGTTTGTTAAGTTGACTTGGGTCTTTACCTGCTGCAATTAGAGTTCCTGACTTCTGCAATGGGAAGTCTGTTCCTTGATGTTGTTTTAAAGAAGTCTTACTCTGATGGCTTATTCCAGATAGTTTCCAGATGTCTTCTTTAAAACAGTTTTAGATTCTTTAAATTGCATTCCTTGTATCCTGTCTTTGCTATTTATATTTCTAGTTGTGCATATGCATGGCAACTATATATAAATTAAATGCAAAATTTTGCATTCAATCTTGCAGGACCAAACAGATGAGTGCAATGTTATGTTGTAGCTGTTAACCACTCTTTTTGATCCCTGCTTCCTATCAGAGATCAAACAAAGCACCTCAGAACAGAATGAAAAATAAGTAGAAAATAGGAGGGAGGTCCAGTAAAAGAGTTTGTAAGCCTTCCTCCCTGCTAGTACACTCTGTTGTGGTAGAGGCCTTATTCACACCACGGAAGAGCAGTTGTGTAGTTCCCCAGCTCTGACAATCCTGCTGGGAGCACAGCCTCATCCAGATTTGTGTGTGAGACTAATTACTTATTGTTCTCATGCCACTGTCAGATGCTTGGAGCCAAATAGAAATGTTATTGGCAGGACTGGAGAAGGCCTTGGATTTGGATGAAGACAAAGATGCAGGCAGGAGTTTGGGCTTGCGGAGACAATGACAGAGTTGTCTCTAATTGAAATGTAATCAGGATTCCTAAATCCTAACATCCCTCACATCCCTTCCCTGCAGTGAGTTGACAGCAGCGAAAATGCTGTAAGAGGGTATCTCTCATCCCCAACAGACAGCCAGGCAAATCTTGGCTGGAGTGCTGTTATAAGACCCCAAAGTTGCGTGTAAGCTGTGAGGATATTAGTGGGATTCTTCAAGAGAAGCTTTCTTGTTTTCTTCAGAGAAATCTAGGGAGCTGCATATCAAACACTGCAGAAAAGATCATCAGTGTTGCAAAGCCTGGATCCAACTTACTGGCAATGTTAGAAATAGGTTGTTCAGAAGGATTTAAATAGTTACCATTTCTCAAAGCATAAGTACACCATGTTTATGCAGTCACATACTCTCGGTTTTCTTCATGGGAGGTGAGCCTTATTTGTACACTGGTAGATAAAACGAGTGATTGTATGTTTTCTGTCACTGACTCCTCCCTTACTGGAAAGACTCGGATACCAGTTAGAGAAGTGCAAAGGGTAAATTCCAGTGTCAGAGACTGTCAGGAGAGAGGGTAAATAATATAAAGAAAAGCATTCTTCAGGGCTTTTCCTGAATCTAAGATATTATGTTTAGTATCAAAGGAAGAAGAGAAGTTAAGATGGTGTTCAAAGAATTTGTGAGGTTTGTACCCTTTCTTTCCTCATAAAAGATACATATGTCAGATTTAGAAGTGGAAGAAAATGTAACCACAATAGGTAGCAGATGTGATACGGTAACTGCTAGCATGGAAAAACCCTCCAACACTCTAACCTCAGATTATTTTAAGTTTCAAAAATTCTGAAACATAGCATCTTTATTAATGTTTTGATGTGTTTTGAAATTGTGCAGTTGGAGAACAGATTTTGTGTTTGTAGCAAGGTCAGTTGATGGCACAATTTAGGAGTGTGGGAATGGAAGGAGATGAGGAAGGTCATTAAATTACTTCTGCATCCTGCAATCTGTGGTGTGATATGTGGCATAGCAAAATGGAATATATACAGTCCACTTTGTAAGCCTACTTTATAGGCACAAATGCTTTCTGAGTCGGAAAGAAGTCTTGCGTGGGATCACTTCTACAATTCCTTCACTGACTCCATCATCATTGTTCCAGAGACCAGACTTTGATCAGTGAGATATGGTCACGGGATAAGTGCTGGGAAGTGTTGTTTTGGTGGAAGACTGGCTAAACTTTGTTGTTTTATTTAGGTGTTGTTTTCTTTATTGTTGTTTGGTTTTGTTGTTGTTGTTTTTTTTCTTTTTAATAAGACGTAAACAAAAAGAAAGTTTTGAAAAGTTACATAGAAGCTGTTTTGATTTGTGCTTTTACACCTGTTTATGCAATGTCAAACTTCAGTACTACCTAGGGTACTTTGGGCAAATTATTCTTCAGCAAAGATAGTAAACAATTTTGACCTGTTCAGTGTTAGATACAGAAATGTCTATGAAATGAGAGCATACTGGTTTCCTGTATAGTTCTAATGGCTAATATGACCACCATTTGAATAATATAAAAATATTAAACATTGATAGATTGCAATTTTCTGTGCATTTCTCAAACATTGTAAGAGGGAACAATAGGCCTTAGCCTCAAAAATAACTTTATTCTCCATTAAGACTCTGAAATCTCTGTTTATTTAAAATAATGATCATAGAATCATAGAATCAGATTGGTTGGAAAAGACCTTTAAGGTCACCAAGTTTAACAGTTACCCCCAGGACTGCTGAGTCCGCTGCTGAACCATGTCACTATGGGCCTTGTCTACACTTTTCTGAATGCTTCCGGAGACGGTGATTCCACCACTTTCCTGGGCAGCCTGTTCCAATGCCTGACCACCCTTTTGGTGAAGAATTTTTCCTTAATATCCAATCTAAGCCTCCCCTCACACAACTTGAGGCCTCTGGTCCTATCCCTTGGTTACTTGGTGTACAAAAGTACAATTCTTTCTTCCCCCAGACCTGGGGGGATGGGGAGGAGAGTGAGTAAGTGAGAAAACTGCGTGGCTTAGAAGCTTAAACCACGACACTCGAGAGAAGAGACTGACACCCAGCTCACTACCTCCTTTCAGGTAGTTGTAGAGAGCAATTTGATCCTTCTCTTCTTCAGATTTAAAGGTCTAATACTGATTTACAATTGAATGGATAATATGAAATTCCACTGACAACTTACTTCAACTTTCTTTGTTCTGAGGTACAGTTAGTTACAGTTTGTAGGTCAAGGTAATCAGATTTATAGATATTAAAAATCAAATATAGGTTCTAAAATGTTCTGGTATATTCACATTTTATAAGGATGGTATTTTAGGGAAGATGGGATGGAGGAAGAGAACATGCTCAGTACAGGAGTATGTGCATTAGGTTGAATCACTAAAAAATACTATAGCTTATATTTTATTTCAACCTCTCGTTGTGCTGCTAGTTTTCTGATAATATTTTATACTTTTTTGGTATTTCATTATGTAGACTTCTTTAGACTAATTATGACAAAGATGTCTGGACTTTTTCTTGCTTGACATGTATTCTTCATTTCGACTTATTTCAAAGAATTCGGTTTATTAATGACAGAATTAAAAGTTAACCATTATGTCAGGGTCTACAGAGTAATGATACATGGTTGACACTGTGGTTGTTTTCACAGGTAAAAGCAGCAATGAGTCAATAATTAGCTAGGTAGGCTTGCACTAATGTGATAGATGAGGCGCCTTATATATGTCAATATATATATTCCCTGACATAAAGCTGATCTATAATACCTTTTTTTTTTCCCTGCCAAAAAGCTGATCTATAATACCTTTTTCTTTCTTCTTCATTTCTCCCTCCCCCTTACATGCCCCCCCCCACTGAAATCATAATATAAAGACACTTGCAATCATGTGAAAGTGAATACATTGGAGGTCTTTTTGTTACTTAGTTGTTAGCAAGGTTTTACTGTATAATTTAGCGATGTTCGCCAACATCTACCTAATTAGAATGAAATGTGCTGTTACATAAATTCTGAGAAATACATGCTCAAGCTTCATAGCTTTTTATATTCTCAGCTCACAACTAGACAAAACATATCAGGTTGGCTGTAACTTCTCCATTGTGTTTCAGCTGTGACTAAACAAATCAGCTTAGAAAGGTAGGAATTTACCCCATGCGATTCAGAAATAAGGAAAACGTGAAACTCATGAGAACTGAAACCAGCTGTTCTTCTACTTCTATTCACTGAGCCTAGAGCGACAGATGACATTGTTTGTAGAGGCGCCATCCATCAGATTTAATGACCTCTTATTAAAACTGTTCTTAAGTATTCAGTAATAAGCTGTAAATTTAGTCATTGTGGTACAGCATTTTTCTCTGGAAACAAATATCACCTGTAAGTAAGAGGGAATAAAAGCCAGAAAATTAACTCTAGGAAAATTATTGATTTTAAAATACCGTAAGTGAAGGCAAAAAAATGTCTTCAGTACCTGTGATTACACCTATAAGAGGCTGTGCTATCCATTAGAGTTGTAGAAGTTGTGTGAAATAATTAATATTTTTCCAAAACCCAAAAGTACAATTCTATTTGCAGCAAAAAACTGGCTACAGAAATTAGTGGTTGTGAGGGAAAGGGCAATTGATTTAGCTAGTGACTGTGCTATGATCAAACCTGATACAGCCATCAAAAGATTTTTGACACTTTGATACTGAAAAATGTCTTGATTATACTGAGTAACAGATGATATTACCATCTGTACTAGTTTCAGCAAGATCATAGGCATCAGCAGGAATATGAAATTTGTATTCGTATTATAAATCCCTCTGCTGTGCTTTCTTTTCTTTCCCTGTTCAGATTCATGCCTTCTTTCCTTCTCCTACTTCTAATTTTCTCACTTGGGTTTCATTTTTTTGAAGAGTAAAAGGATCATCCCTGACAAAGGCAGTCTCATACCAGTAGAATGGTAAAGCAGCTCACGATGTCACAGTATTTTGTACCTAGCAGTAGGTATAAATATACAACTTGTTCTTGGAAAAGAGTGAAAGTGCTTTGCTGAAACAATCCCTCCAAAAGTATTCCTCTCAAATCTCAGCCAGATGTCTAGCAGGCAAAATTTCAGCTGAGAGAGTTAGAATTTTCACATTTATAAATTCCTGATATTACTTTTTTAGCAACTTCTACCAAGACTGTTAAAATAAATAAAATCATGTCCACTGCCTAGGAAGCAGATCAAAGGTCAGAGTCATGATCTTAACAGTCCTTCACAACTCCAGAAGAATGGGCTTTCCACTCAGTGATCTCAAAGCATTAAATAAAAAGCACTAAGGCTTCTTAACATGCCTCTGAAGTAAAGTTCCTTAGCTTTGCTAAGACAGTGCAAAAAATTATGCAGTTTACATTAAAAAAATGAAAATTTCAAAAATAATTTTTATTTTTTTGTTAATAAAATATTTTCTTTTTTTTTTCTTTTTTTTGTCCAGATATAGAAAATTTTGACCAAAAAAAAGTTGATCTCAGGAAGTCTTTTGCCTAACTTCTTACTCAAAGTAGGATTAGCCATGATATCAGAGCAAGTTACTCAAGTTTCTAACCAGTCAAATTTTGAAACCCCCCAAGGATGGAGATCACGGAGGCTCACTGGACAACCTGCTTCTTTGTTCAACAATCTTTGCAAAAAGGGCTTCCCTGTATCCAGCCTGAGCTTCCTTCCTTCAGTTTCTACCTGGTCATTTTTAGCTCACATAATACAGCGACGTAGGCCAACTCCACTTCCTCATATATAGACTCCAGGTACTGGGGGAAAATTGCTTCTAGGCCTGCAGTTGCTTCTCTGACAAACATTCCTTCTCTAGGCAGATCAGTCACAGCTCCCTCAGCTGCTTTGCATAGGGTAAATACTCCAACCCCAGCTACCTTGGATAAGACACTGGTTTGAACCTATTTAGTTAGCTACAGTCTATTCATTTCCTAGTGGGAATGAATTTGTTCCATTGCTTTCTCTTCTCTAGTTTGCTTTTTGATTTTTGCATTTTATTTTATTTCATTTAATCCATTTTCTTTCAATTTTATTCTGTGATTCTTACTGTTTGACATGTTTTCTTTTATATCTCTTCGCGTCTTAGGAGCAAAGCTTGAATATGTTGGAAGAGCAATTCAGGTGTGTCAGAGAAATTATTGTAGCAAAGCTGCTTCACTCTAATTTTCTTGAAACATGTATTTCCTCAGAATTGTCTGTTTTGTAGAAGTTTCACTTTTATCCAGGGTTTGAGTCATAGACATTTCTTTCCCTTAAATCCACTTTCTTTTTTTTTTTTTTTTTTTTGGGGTGGTTTATCTCTGAGATGTTAAATAAACAATGTTTCTTTCAGTGGACTTCATTTTGTTTCCAGAAGGATGAAGGAATTCATTGAAGCAAAGGTCAGATGAGACAGAAGGTCTCTATATGATTTCTAGAAGTAATAGCCTTTCTAGAAGAGAGGATAAGGTTCCCTACTAAAGTATGATTTTTCAGAATGTGCTGATCACAGTTCGACTAACTTTAAAGAAATACATGCATACTTGACTCCTCTGAAAACTTAGCACAGTGCCTTTCCACTGCACTTCCAGTCTGCACCAAACACAATAGGAACCCAGTGAGAGTAAAGGAATTTATCCTGAAACAGGTGCACATATGGATTTGGGGAGAAAAAAAAAAGGAATGTCTGTGTTAGCATAGCATGCTTGCCTGCTTGATAATTCATTTGATCCTGTATTAACTGTTTCTTCCACATGATCAGCTTGCTGCCTATGGCTTTTTTTTTGCAAAACTACAGTAGATTATATGAAATGGAGGCAGAGTGAAAAAAACAAATGTATGGAGGGAGTTAATACTACATAACATTGATTAGAATCAAACAAATTATGCAGTATGTTGTCAGAAAAACAAAGCACTGTAAAGACATTTTACTTTCCATTGACAGTTTGCAAAGGAATAAGGCAGTGCTTCTGAATTCCTGTAAGACGTAATCCTATATGATTATGAGACATACCAGTCCTTTAAATGGAAACTTTAGGCAAAGAAACTTACTATAGCATGAAAAGAGAGGAGAATTTGCTGGCTTAGCATTCATGAGCAGAACTGCATAACCCACACTGAATGTCAAACAGCAAGGAAAAGAAAGAAAGATCTAGATGGCTCTCATATAGTACACCCTGCCAAACCAGGAATGACAAAGGGGAAGTCTTCAGAGAGACGTGACTGAAGCATCTGTTTTATTTTTGTAGCAATTACCTTGGCATTCTAGTCATAAAGACTTTCAGAATACTGTCCTTAGCATTATTAGTCATGTGATATGCTATCTGATTAAAATCTCTACTTCACGACCAGTAGAAATGCATAGAAAATAATCCTTTTCTCTGGAGCATTTATGAGACTTGGTGTGTTTGAAAGTCAAGAGACCGATAAAAAGCATCAGTGCAAGAACATATTGCACATCTTCAGCCAACACTGTCATGAGACCCACATGCTTTTTTCATATTTCATTGTGTATAGACATAAAGATAGCAGAAATTTGAAGTTTTTAGAGTCACTAATCTGGATATAATAGTGCAATTAAGGGAAAATCTGGTATGATTACTTGCCAGACCTTGTCTGAGCTTGTCTTAGCCTGTTTAGAATGTTTTTCCTCCTTGTTAAGCCATAATGTCTTTCTAACGACCAGATGTCCATTTCCTGATTTATTTGTGCTTATATTTGAATAATATTATATGATGTAACCTTATTTTTTCTATTGTTAGTTTTAACAAGTAGTTTTCCTTTTCAGAACAGAATAAGCAACTCCAGCAGTGTTAAGGCAATACCAGTGTGGTGTGATGGCAACGGGAACCTAACATGCTCTGTGAAGGAGTACAGGGTGTAAAATGCAGGGCACAGAATGACACTGGGAGATACCTCCACAATGGTCAGTTAAAGAAATGCAGACCTCGGAGCTGAACAGAACTGGTTTAAGGGTAGCAAAGGGAACGAAGAATAAGGATATGAGTTAAGCAAAGCATACCTTAATTACTAAACTCAGGTATAACATGAAGAACAAGATATGAAAATGTGTAATCTATACAAATGTATGAAAATATCCCCACCTGGAGCCTAGGGAATGTGAAATAATCCATTAGCAGCATACTGCTCCAAGCAAAGGAAAAGAAGACACAGCGTTATCAACATCATTCTCCTCAGGGATGCTGTTGACTCATTGCAGCTGTCTTGCTTCTTTGGATGAAGATTGGCTCTATTGGCGTTCGGGTAGAGAGCTGTGGTGGAAAACAGCATACCCAAACAAAAAGTACAGAAAATGGAAAGTTTTGCATAATAGTTTTTAATGTTATTATTAATGATATATTTCTATTAAGTGGAGAATTTGGAATAGAGTAATGTTGAATTAATTTGGTGAATATTAATATACTTCTGACAATAAATAGATTAGATGGATGGATGGATGGATGGATGGATGGATGGATGGATGGATGGATAATGTTTTTTGGCATTTTAGCTTGATTTTAGTTGTGCTAACAATACGTTCTTGGCTTAACATGTATGGTGTTATCCCCTTTTGACTCATAAGGAGAATCAGAAAGTAATAAATAAAAGAAATTACTTTATGGTGACTTTATTATATACGAACTATAGAAACTCTGTACATCTGCTTTTAGCCAAAGCAAATGCAAGTCAACTTGATTTGCAGTGAATATGAATTATATTCCATGGTGAGATTTGGTTTTGCAGATAATGGCTAATGGATGAACAAACTATTCTACAGCTCAGTTGATGTCTGATAACTTGGTGAATCTCAGTAGTTGGAGGATTAGGTATCAAAATAACCAGTTTCTAGACCACATCTTAGTGAAAGAAGGGTAAGAAAAGGTATCTAATGTGTCTAAATCTGTTCTAAAAACATTTGAAGTTAATCCAATGGAATGTCGGTATGACTTGAAATTTAATTTTTAGACAATAAAATTCCAATTTAAGAGCTATGCAAGATTCTACATAGAAAGTTTTAGTTAAAATAATATCATCATTGGTATATGAAATTAAAGTACCTTAAACAAATCTTAGAGCAGCTCTGCCATACTTCAGATGCAGAGTATTGGCAGCTGAAAAACTTTAATTCCAAATTAGCTTGTACAGAAGTTGACACTGAGATTAAAAAAGTCATGAACTGTGAGTGGTAATATTACTGTGCACTTATGTTTATAAATTCAGTCTTAGTCTGTGCTACCTGACAATGTTAAGACAGAACTGTAAGAGAAGCTTTCCTGAATTACAACAAGAATTTGAAACAATAATTTTTTTCCCCTCCAAAATAAATATGTATTTTGAAATATAATATTTTTCTAGAAAGCTTTCCCAGCAAAATGACTAAAACTGACAGTCCTGACCAGTAATGACTTAGGTGACACAATGCATATGTTAAACCTCAGGGCAAAAGTCAATAGAAAGGCCTTGCACACAGAGAAAATACCCACAACCACCTTAAATAATGCACCCTATTTCCACAGAATCTTTTTCTACAGTGAAGTGTAAAATCAAGTGGCTTAATTTCTCAGTTGCCTGTGAACCTCTGGGATAGAGAATGTTAGTTTATTTAATGCATAAATACTCCAGAGTAATTTTCCCCATATTTATTTTCCACTGGTGCATCAATCATAGTCATTTGACAGGAATCTGGAAAGTGTAATCTTTTGGACTGACAGCAAAAAATGAAATAGTCCAACCTTTTCAGAAGGTGATGCGAAAAAAGAAATCCCTACGCAGCCAAATGCGAGTACCATGTTATACATATATATACATGTGCCTATCTCCTTAAAGAGGCAGAACTTTTTCAGTCATTCCCTACTATTCCCTTTCAACTCCCAGAAAGATGGAGATGCTGTAAAGCAGAATCTTAGACTCCAGATTACTATACATATGTCCAAAATGATATAGCAGAGATAAACTATATAGTAAGGATAAATTGAAAGATAAATTATTTCTGTGTCCAAAATCAATCAGGATAACATAGCCTAAAACAAGAGCAGAAACTTCTCCTAAAAGAGATAGTAAGAGGTAAGGGATAAATAAATTGACAAAATAAATCTGAATCTTTCTCTATGAATTCTGAATCCTTCTGCTACTAAAAAAAAAAAAAAAACAAACACATTCTCAATCACATATTTATATTTAGCTTTCATGGTCAAATCTTCCATTAATGCCTTCTGATGCTAGGTGGTGACTGGTGAGTGTGCTTATTAAAAGGTGCTTATTATTCTTTTTATTTGCCTTGTCTGAAGAAAATTAGTTTACAAAACTTTTTTGTCTATGAAGTCTAAGTACATAAAGTTTTCAAATAACCTCTGAATGATCATATGTCTGTAACATTATTATATCACTATTTGCCTAACATATTTTAGGCAGTTTTCTGAACTTTAGACATCTTTCACTTTGAAGATTTAATGCTGTTTCTTTACTGGAGAAGATCATAAAATTTGTGATGGGTAATAGCTTCTGTTCAGTTGGTAGCACTAACATGTTCTGATATTTTGTTATTTTTAACCTTTTGCTCTGATACACACTAAAAAATCCACTGGACTTACAGTATAAGCATATTATCCTTCCAGAACAACTAAACCAAGATCCATACTCTGGGGAGAAATCTTTTGCCAGCAAACTGGACAAATTAAGTGTTGGGACCTAGGTTTTATGTTTTGTTTGAATAGCTTCTAGGTTTCTATAGGCTGTGGATTTGTAGCACCTCAATTACACAATCAGCTGAGGCCTTGCACTGCAAACAAAAAGCATATATAGCATGCCCAGATCCTAGCAATAACAGAGGTCACTAGCAGTGAGCAAGGCATGTCTTTGCCAGAAGAGCAATGTTGCTGCACCTGCATTGAGTAGCCTTTGAAACAAGGATTAACTGAGAGGTTAGCATGATGGTGCACTAAGTAGTTGAAGATGATTTTGCAGCAAAACCAGTCACATATGCAACTAATTTAGTATAAAACCAAACAAAGGAAACCTTTTATAAGAAAGCAGAGAGCGTGTCATTATGTGTGTGGCAGGAATCCTTTTAATTATGCCATAGTAAAGTACTGCCTCCTTGCTATATATGCAGTAGACTCACGGTCAACAGATTCGTTGCCTAGTATATTAAAACCAGATTAGGAAAGGCTACTGCTGCACACACATCTTGTTTTTATAAGACTTAATAAAGGTTAATTTGATCTGCTTGTTCATCAGGCGCTACTGGAATCTCTGTACATATGTGTTTGTGAGAGAGAGAAGAAAAACAACAACCAGGACAAATTTCATGCAGAGCCCCTGGTTTGGCAGCGTGCGTGCTTGTCTGGACATAGAAGAGGTAGTGAAGTTAAGGAAGCTTTTCATTTGGGACTGGAACACTGGAGTCAGATTTCAACGGATTTCCAGGTGCTTACAGAATGTTCAGAAGTGTTTCTGAAATTCCTTCAGCAGAATAAGACTACTTTGACTTTGGCAATGCAGCCTTCTGAGTTTATCTGCTACCTTGAGTGCTTAAGTTCATTAGAAATTAAGCAGCTTTATAAACTGAGACCCAGGCGGCTGCCTTTCACAAAGCTCCACTTAGCTCATCCCTCTTCCCTGCCCCATGCTGCCCAATCACTCTTTCCAGTTCCACCACACAGTTTTAAAATCATCCTTTTTACTCTGTATTGCCTTAAAATATGGGCTGGTGAGATCACAAGGAAGATACAGTTAAGGCTACAACATGAAGACAGAGAATTATCATCCTTAATAAGAAATACATCCACAATTCCTCCAGACCGACCTCTTTACTGAAGTTATTTTTATTTCCTAACCAGTAAGGTAACGGTTTTCAAATAGCAGTCCATAGACCTTCAGGTTCCACGGATTACTTCTGTGGAGATATAAAGAATAGCCTTTTGTGGTGATTGTTAAACCATACTCTCCAGTAATGTTGGAAACAGCTTCTGCTAGGCTTAAACTTATTATCCATGCCTTTGCAGTTTTGCTAAAAAATATTTATTATGCCTATGGTGTAGAAGAAAAGCGCAAAAGACATACAATAAGGTGTGTATTTTTCAGAATTTATTATGATTAGTGAGTTTGATGTGCTCCATGGTGTCATCTTAAATAGTTAGCTACTGGCTCAGGGCCAAGGCCCCATGTAAAAGGGTTCAATCCATAAGTGCATAGAAAATCTGATGTCAAAAGGAATTGTTTGCTGTGCATGCACCACATAACTGAAGCGTGTATTTGCAAAGCAATACCAGAGAAGAAGAGGCTCCGGGGAGACTTTCTTGCAGCCTTCCAATACCTAAAGAAAGCTGGAGGGGGACTTTTTACAAGGTCATGTAGTGATAAAACAAGGGGGAATAGATTTTAATGGAAAAGGATAGATTTAGATTAGGTATTAGGAAGAAATTCTTCACTATGATGGTGGTGAGACACTGGCACAGGTTGCCCAGAGAAGCTGTGGCTGCCCCATCCCTGGCAGTGTTCAAGGCCAGGTTCAATGGGGCTTTCGGTATCCTGGTCTAGTGGAAGGTGTCCCTGCCCTTGGCAATGGGCTGCAAAACAGCCCATGAGTCTATGATTCTACGTCACATAAAGCGACAATAGACTCTACATCATTCAGCAAAGCCCTATTAGCTTGTTCTGTTAAGCCTTAATTATAAATACATTTAAGAGTATGTACTCACAACCTATTTGCAGAGCCTTACAAATAGGATCTTGGTTCATTTTACTGCTTTTTCAAGAAAATTCTGAGGAGAAAATGGGACAAGACTTTATAGCCTTACTATGTTGCCACTGCACTCTTCAGACTTTTCTCTAAGGTTGCATAAAACTTCACCCACACAAACACTAGATAATTCTGGGTGAAATGGCCAAAATATGAACAGAACTGGGACCTGCTATGGACCTAGTCTTTCTTCAGATGCAGACAAGGTGACAGAAAAGGTCAGGAATCAGTAAACTGGTGGATGTCTCAACAGTATTAGATCTTACAACTTTTCTGACAACCATTGCAGTAACCTGAAGGGTGAAGACTTCAGGATGAAAGAGACCTGAAATACTCTTTATTAAGAAACTGAGAGCCAATGCAGTGTTTTCATCTATAAGCTTGCTGAGAATAGCAATACATTCCTGCATGTTAAGAACCAGATCTGTGTCTAAACAGGACATTCTCAGATGAGAAATCACAGATGCACTAGAAGGCGCTGGATTCTGCATGGGATATCCTCAAACTGTGTGAGTTTTGAAAATCTGTACCTCTAAATTAGTTTGTTGGCTCTATCCACTCTAATAGAAAACCTTTCATCACACGTTATATGATAAAAATACACTGAAGTTTGAGCTTCAGAATTTCAAAGTTGTGGTTCAGATAATCGTCTTCCAAATATCAACCTTGTGTAAATCTACTGAGTTTATTTTCAGCTGTATTTTCTGTGTGATCATGTGTTTCTCTGGATGATACTGAGAAAAGCAGTAGCTTAGAGAAAAGACAACATACCTAACCTTTCAAACATGAAATTAAAAGCTCATTACAGTGTTAATAAATATTAATATTTATTAACATATATAATGTTATATATATATATATAAAACATAATACAGTGTTAATAAATATGTTAATAAATACATAAAAGTACAGTGTTAATGCTAGCAAGAGTATTCCTTTAATGAAAAAATGGTGAAATGATGATGCCCATTTCATCAGACTGGAGCTGTCAGCTGTTTGCTTCTTTTTTTCCACTTGTGCCATTATCTGCAGTGCAATTTCTGAAGGGTTTAGTCCTGTTACTTAGATCTCTGTTAAACAAATCAGGACTCTGGAAACATTTGACTGAATGACATCTTAGGGTTTTTTTCTATTGTTAAAAAGAAAGAAAAGGTAAGTTTTCTAGCAGCCTTGGTAGCTATGGAATATATTTGAATGTTCCCCTCTGTAGCTCTTTTATGTACTTGCAGTGTGCAGTTAGCAAATCCTGTGACTAGACTAGGAGCAGATGGCAACTAAAAGAAAAGGAGTACAACCACAAGCATACTAACATCGCAGCGTTGGTGGTATAGTGGTGAGCATAGCTGCCTTCCAAGCAGTTGACCCGGGTTCGATTCCCGGCCAACGCAGTTTCGCTTTTGACACATTTTCCCGAGGAGATGCTGGTACACCAGCGGGAGGTGCCGCCACCCAGAGGCACCTCGGCAGGCTCGAGAAACTGGTCAAAGGAATCTCGAGAAGTGTAACGAGAAGTGCAAAGTCCTGCGCCTAGAGAGGAGCAACCCCTTTATGCAGGGGGTCATCTGGCTGGAAAACAGGTTAAGGTTGTTTTGAGAAAAGGGTTTGAGCATCGTGGTGGACTTCAAGTCGAACAGAAGCCAGTAACATGCCATTGCAGCAAAGAAGGCCAAGGGCATCATATGCTTCATGAGACAAAGACCTATACTGTTGGTAGGTGAAAGGAGGTGGCCTTTCCCTTCTACGCAGCACTGGAACATTGATGGTGTCCAGTTCTGGACTCCCCATCACTGGAGAGGCATAAGCGTGCTGGAGAGAGTCCAGTGAAGGACCACAAGGATAGTTAAAGTACTTAAAACATTCTGCTGCTATACTGAGGATTTTACACGTGTGTTCCTGGTGCTTATAGGGGAAGGGATGGAGGAAGGAAGGGAGGAAAGGTAGGAGGGAGTGAGGGAGGGAGGGAGGGAGGAAGGAAGGAAGCAAGGAAGGAAGGAAGGAAGGAAGGAAGGAAGGAAGGAAAGAAGGAAGGAAGGAAGGAAGGCAGGGAGGGAGGGAGGCAGGGAGGGACGGA
>JARCZZ010019308.1:0-10734 GCA_030323915.1 Brotogeris chrysoptera | reverse complement strand
CAGGTTGGACAGAGCCTTGAATGGCTCGGTTTAGTGTAAGGTACCCCTGCCCACGGCAGGAGGGTTGGAACTAGATGATCTTAAGGTGTTTTCCAACCCTAACTATTCTATGATTCTATGATTTGTAATATGAAACTAAGCATGGCAAAGCTACTGGTAACAGCAATACCCAAGCAGCATTTAGGATCAAATATGAAAATATATTTCATTCCAGTTTTCTTCCCACTCTACTTTATAATTGAAGGGAAAGTTTAATTACTGATTTCAGCCAGAGCGAAATTAAACCCTTGTAGGCTCCTGAGAGTACATAAGGCACTGTTAGTGTTGGGAATGTGTCTGTCTGGGTTACAAATCAGAACAAGCCCAACTTCATCTTTGGCAGCACCATAAATGATGCTGTAAATCCATGTTTTATGCTAAGTCCAAGGCATGGGTAATCCTTCTCATTTCCTTGAGTACTTCCTCATTACTTGAGTCAGAAAAAGACAAGACAGGAGTGCTCTGAATGCCTGAGAGCAGATCTGAACATCTGGTCCATGCATAAACAGATTTTGGCTGTTGAAAGCCTGCCATACCTTGTTCCTCCTCTTACAAGCCAGGCTGCAAAGTGAGGTGGCACCTAACAAGCCCAATATCCATACTATCAGACCAAGTCTGGGTTCCATGCTATGGCTATTCAGCTATGGGCTAGGTTCCACTGACTGCATGCTAGTATCCTGATTTAAGAATAAATGGTTCATCTATGTATGAACGCAGCAATAGCATAAGCTATTGAAGGCAATTTAAACTCAGTCCACACCTGTCAAAAGCAGAACAAAACATGAGGAGATACTTTCAGCTGTCCTAAGTTTCATTGACTTACAGCTTATACAAGAAAAGTTCAAACTACATCCCTGAATATGCTGCAGAAGAAGGTTACACATACTGGACAAACAGACGAACTAACTAGGATAGGCTTAAGGCACTATGGTTACACTCTCTGAATGCGGAAGCCTAGCAGCATTCTGGAGATGATGTCATGAAGTGTGAACATACAGAAATGCTACTTTTGTCTCTCAGTTACTTTTGCTGAAGTATTTCATAAGGCATACACCCACTCATAAGCGCAATACTTCAAATATTTAGGAATACTAAAAAGAAAAGACTATGTCCAGTTTTTTATTAGTGGAAAAACAGTAACAACAGCTAAGATCACACTAGCACATTAAAGGCAGGCACACTTTCAGAAGTACCTGGAAATGTCAATACTCATTACCTCAGTTTTCAGTAAAGAGGTAAGATTTTATAAGACAAATAATGTCTATTGATTAAGATTATTACTGAACAGCTTTGTAATTTATGAACACAGTGCACTTATTTTTTCCTCAAATCCCTAAAACTATCAATTTACAGAATTATTTTTTTTATACTAGACCCCAATTATTTCTTATTACAGAATCCATAATTTTCATCTTTTAAATCTATGCTTTATATTTTCAGTTCCTCTTGTTTTTCATGCATGGTTTATATTCCTTGGTTTTTCTCTTAACTGGCAGATGCCCCTTCATAATACTATCTTCCTTTTCTGTCCAAAAATCAAGACAATGAAGAACTTTTGCTCTATGGATGATAAGCTCAAAGACTTTTTCCAAAGACTGACCTCGACTATTGATAAAATTATTTCAACATAAAACCCAAAATCCATCTGTCAAGATAACAAGTGGTCTGAGATTTCACACAAACATGTACATTTATACTAAAAAATACCCCACACTAAATCTGTTTCTTTGAAAGATCCATCTTTGGAGTATTCCTCCTCTGTACAGCTGTCTGAAAGCTTTTATCATTCCTACGGTCATTTTAGGTTTCTTCCTTGTAATTAAGGTCTCTGAAAGCTAAATTTTTGCCTAATTTAAAATAAAAAAAAGAATAACAGCAAGTGAACTGCATGCTTTCCTAAAATATTTAGATTTATGTTGCAAATATAAACTTCTGTAAATACAGTTTATCAGTAGCAAACTGTAATGATCTAATAAATATCAGTAAATATCAGTAATGATGTAATAAATATCTAAATATCAGCAATGATCTAATAAATAAATAAATAAATAAATCCCATTCGGCTTCATCATGAAAAAGAGAGCTGAAACACACACTTGGATTATAAATCACCACCACTCACCCCAGACATTAAACCACAAGGCAGCCAGGCTGCTGAGGCCTTGTAATGTACCCACACACATCATGTTTTCTGCTCAGGTTGAGTTGTGGCATGCTAATTTCTGAGACTGTAGGAATAGCCAGGGAAAGCCTCACTGATGGCTGCCGATGGACTAAGGTGTCAGGTTTAGTGCTAGCATACACGCCATCCACAGTTAACCAAGAAAGTAAATAGGGCACAAAAAATCATAAAGGGTTATGAAGCTCTGGTGGCAAAAGACAGCATCATTCTCAAGGTTTCAGCCTCCTTGATTTCAATTCAGACATATAAACTCATCTTCGTCTACTCTTTCCAGCTCAAAATAGATGTCTGGATTCCATCCTATCCCTAGGTTGCTGCCCACAATCACTATTTTCAACATATTCTTCCAAATAGCTGGAAAAATTTCTTCCCTCATGAGATCATCTATTTTATTAAGCAGATCTCAGTGGTTTAGCAGCAAACACTTATTCTATTAATGTAATAAACTGTAACCTCCTCAGCAGTAGGATTATAAATTAACCAGTCCCTGATCTCATTATGAAATTACTGTATAGAAGAAGTATTAATGAAACAAAGGAGATACTAGTCTCGTGTTACAAAAGCCAGGCAGTTAATGTTTGTAGGGAAGGGGGTCAAAAAATTCAACAAGGGCAAACTGATTTCTCCTGGGCAGCATCCACTTAATGATTGTAGAAGAGAAAGTAAAAACGTTCATTTTTGTTATAATATGAACCAGCAAGCAAGAAACAAAAGGTGAACAGAAATTAAGATTTCTGTTAAGTTGTGCATGTGTCTTTGAAACTCCAGTATAAAATTCAAAGGCATGGCATTCAAAAGGAGGGAATTTTGGTATAGGGAAGATAGGCATATAAACAAATTAAATTAAAAGAACAGAATAGAGTGCATATAAGGTTTCTAAGTAAAAAAGATTAAGATGAAACTAGAGAACTTATCTTCAGTAAAACAACTTTATTAATTTTATTGTCCACTGACATGCAAGTCACTTCTAATTAAAGCAAAATTTAGAGCTCTAAAATAAAGCTGGATTATACATTTTTAAGCAGATGCCACGTGAGTACCCACCAGAAAGCAGACTATTCTGACTCTTATAATGTGTAACTGATATAATTTCTGCACAAGCCCATATGGTTCCAAATTCTGAAGTTCAAATATAGACTGTTCCATTCCTATCCAACAGAAACAATAAAACTGCATTTACATGACTATTTCTCAACATTCCTAATACTAATGGTACTAATACTAGAAATATCTGCAACTGTCTGCTTAACCTAAGAGTTCCTTGCCAACTCAGAGAGCAAAACAACATAGTAAAGCATCATTACCTATGCTGCTGTTGCTTGTCCTATAGCCAAGCCCTGAGGCAATGCTGCTAGGCTTTGGAGACCTGTTAAAGTGGATTTATTGTGAGCTGTTTAGTATCATTATAAGAAAATCCAACCAAACCAGGACACGTTATTGGAGGGACTGTCACACACCAGCAGAATTGCATATATATGAATCAATATGCATTACTGTTCTGATATAAATGAATATGGCATGCAAGAAAGTTATATACTTTATACTTACTAATCTATTAAAAGTCTTGTTTTAAGCAGCATCAAAAAAATGTTATAATAGCATTTGATTTCCTTAGTTATCAATTGCTTACATGTACCTAGCCCTCCATCAGCTCTTGGCTCACAGAGAGAATACTAAGTAGTGGATTACTATGGTGTTCCACTGGGGACAGAAATCCCCCGTGAAAAGAGTAAGGATGCTTAGCAAAATATTTAAGCTCTAATCACACTAACTTCAAGCTATCAAACACAGAAGTACATGCACTATAATAAGGTAACAAGGCAAAGTTGTACAAGTGTGACTATGCATTGTGGCCTTGAATCATGACAAAGCTTTAAGTGTGCGCCCCGGCTTTGAATGCTGCCCAAACTCAGGAACCCGGAAAGCTCCTCTCATGGGACAGGACAGGGTGAAACACTGAATCCTGTAAGAAACTGCTAGTCACTAGACAAAGAACACCAGCTCATGGTATGACCTGCACTCCCTGCTGAGAATTCAGCTATAAATACAAGATTGCTTTTGCTAACCCTTCAGGCTGGAAAAGGTTGCTGAAGGCTGTGCTGAAAGTGCTCCCATTTCCACCAGAGGCAGGGTCACCTCCTGTTGCTGGAAACACCTATTTCTTTCTGCAGCACTGAGAGGACAGTGATCAAGACTAGAAGCTCAGGAATTTGATATCACTTATTGCTAATTACAGGTTATTGTTAATCGCAAATGAGTATGTGTGTGTACAATCTGGTCCTTTCACCAGGGAACCTATGAACCTGAGTCACAAATCATAAAAGATGGTGTGACAAGTCTTTCAGAGCCTTGTCATCCTCACACTAAGCAGCGCTGGTGAGATGTGGCATACTTTAAGTGAGTTTGCTGAGACAGTTCAGACAGTTCACACAGTTTCAAGTCTCTGGAGAGCTACTTTCACCCACAACATGGGACTGTCCTCTGAAAAAAGGTCATGTTTGTGGGGTAAGCTACTGGTGTGACAATTGCAAGCTTTGTTTACACCAACTGCTCACTGAAATTCATAGACCATGGTTTATTCACTTCAGATACACAAGAACTTCTTAAGCAATCCTTGACTAGCAAATTTTGAAAAAGCAATTTAAAGCTATCTTCTCCCATGCCATTTCCCCACACCTAACGCTTTCTTCTGCCAGGAATTTTAGCTTGCTCTAATTGTTTTGCTTTTACTCTACATCAGCAAATGTGGCACAGTAAGGTAAAAAACAGCTGCATACTATTTTAATTCCTCTCAGATGGGGTGTATTTCCCACCTGGAAACAAACAATACTGTATACAAACAAAGCAAACCACAGCCTTGCTGACTGAAAATCAATTGTTTTCACATAATTTATGCTTTTTATACATGGTACATTTAACTTCCTGTTTAATTCAACAGAATCTGTTTGCTTTCTTCTCAACGGTTTTGTCAATTCATGACACTTGCAATGCACCAAAAACTAGAGTCTGCAGTTTAAAGACAAAAGTAACATGATGCATATAAAGCTTTTCCTTAATTTTTTTCATATATACATAATTATGGAAAATGTATTTGTTTTGTATTTAAATTTATAATCATATTAAAATCAATTTGCATGTCAGTAAATTAAAAACCTGCTGAAGTTATCCAAAAAGTATTCTGCATATGCATGCATGGTTCAGTCTGTTCCAAAATCAATACAGCTGAACATGAAGTTGAGAGACAAAAGGGATCATATTTCTTAAACTGATGAAAATTACACAGAAAGAGACTGTTCAAGGCGAGACAATCCATGTTCTTTTTGACATCCTCTGATAAAAATTAGTGTCTAAAGCCAAATATAGGATGATGCGCACGTTTCCTATGCTGTAGTGACTTTAGTCTAAGTCAGCTGCACTAGTAGTAGAAGACCTTTCTAAGCAACACCAGTAATGATGAGAGAGGGGTTTGAGGAACTGGAATGAAATTTGTTGGGTTTTATTTTTTTGTTTCTCCAGGATGGAGGTATATTATTTTTTATCCAGACTACTGCAACTAAAATATATACTTGCAATTAAAGTTACAGCACAACGGAAACAAACCCCTAAATTTCTGGCAACTGAAAAGGTATGATCATTCTCTTTTAATTAACCCAAATTACTTTCATGTGAATAATGAAAGTTTCTTACAGTTTTATGTTATTGGAATCATGGGAAAAATTCTCATATACAGATCCTTTTCCATTAGTATTGTGAAAGATCCAGCTTGAATACTCTTTTCCAAGGCCAGAAAGGATCACAAAGAATTGGCCCCAGCATCCTCATTACAAACTAATCTTAGTTCTCATGCCATTAGATCAACACCAGCTCAGACAATAAAACAGTGGAAAAGGACCAACCTGAGCAAGAATGTTTACCACCACCAGGAAATTTAAATGAAGTCCTTTTCTGTGAGGTTCCCCTGTATTACTTGTGTTAGCAAACACATTAGATTACTAAAGTTATTACTATTTTTTTAACAAGAAAATTAATATTATTTATATTTCAATTGACTTCTTGTCACTTAATTTTAGCGGAGCCATATTTGCTTCCGTCTCTGCTAAACTGAGGGACTGGACTAGCTGGTCACCCATACTGAATTAACACGCACTCCTTCCCTACATGCCAGTGATACCACCAGTTCTTGCATAAAGGTCATCAGTTAAAAGTAGCAATAGAAATAAGGTGACAGGGAACCTAGATTCACCACAGGTATGACTTGGAGGCTAATGGGATACCAAACTCTGCTGAGTAGCTGAGCCAGGTATCTTCATTCTAAACCACTGCATCTGTTCAGTGACTGATCGGGGAATTATTAAGTGATTTTGTACACATACATAGAAAGAGAAAGAATTTGTAGTTTGGCATATGCTGTGGACACTGAAGCAGTTTCTTTACAGAAGTATTCATGAAATATGCATGAAGAGTTTAACTTGGTTTTCAAGAAGTCCAAAAATCCACTGACTCTAGTAGGCTACCTCATAGCCATTGCCTCCTGAGGAACTGAGTCAAGAAATTATTCTGAAGAAACCACAGACTTTCTTGAGCCCAAGAACACATTGTGGTAACCTGATCCCTCTGTCCTCAGCTACCATTTACTTGAAGACCAACAACTGTCCTTGGAAAACATCACAACAGAGTGAAAAGGCAGCAGTGGCCTGTCACCTGTGATTAAAAAGAGTGTGATATTTTACAGAGGGCTGTACAGAGGAGGGAGAGAACAACTAGAACCCTTATGGCTTTTCTTTGTTTCTGCTGTGGAGTAATCTTTTGAAGGCCATTAGCTGCCAGACAGAAGTTGTTCTCGCCAGCAGCTGGAAGTCAAGGCGCCATGGAGTCTGAATTGGATCCCACAAAAGCCAGATTTTGCTCACATTTGACTGCAAGTTGCCCAGGAGCTATCACAGGCAGCAAACACTGCGGCAAACAGGCACTAAAATGAAATTATATTCATATTTTAGAAGTATATATTAAACAAATGTATTCCTTGTCACGCATTTATCATTTGTTTTCCACACCAATGTCGTGTTCACTAAAACACACAAATCAAGCAAGCAATTCTGCAAATTGTATTAATCTTTTCATTCTTCATAACCTTAAATTCTTTTGCCTTTTGTAGATGTCAAATAGCTGCACAATGGTATGGGAACTAGGCAAACCACAGAGTAGATCTCTGTAGCATTTTAAGAAGTGTTTCTAAGCACAACAGCTACCACAAAAATAAATGTCTTACTGAAGGCAAGTGTCTGAATCATAATTTGAAGTCTCTAACTCCTTAAGTGTTTTTCAATTGCTGTAGACGTATGCGTTGATGGAAATACATCACCTAATGAGTTTCCAGCTACTTTGAGTGGTCCATCAGCCCTGTTAATAGTAGTGTGTTCCTTTCCTTTTTTCACATTTCTAATGTGCTAATGGCTAAAATTTATCATCCTCCAGCACAACTCTGATCAGCTAAACTAACAACTCACAGTATAATTCCAGAAGGGCTTAAAAAGTTAAAACATATAAGCTAATCTCATCTAGGGCACCCACTTGCTTCCTCTTCAGAGTCCAGGGAATGTATTTCTCCTACATTTTTACGTAGCAAAACATACATCTTTTTTCCATTCAGAGCAAAGTCGATTGGTAAAGTTGACAGAGAGTCTTGTAGGAAGTCTTGAGAACTGCTGTAGTCCAGAAACCGAATTACTTTCTTCCTACAGAACTGGATATAGCCTTAGGTTTAGTTTGAGAGTATAAGCAAAACACTACTAAAGCCAGTGGGTTACACAGGGCAAGTTACCCACTAATTCTACCACCTATCTGCTTTTACACACACAGCCCCCTTCAAAAATAAACACTGTTGAGCTGATAAGGACTTTATAGCTGTCCCTTTTAAAAAGCAGTTATGGATTTAAAGAACAATCAACACACTACACTTCTTCCCTCTTGTCTTAGTTATTCTACACAGTTACAATATGACTAAGGAAGAGGAAACTTAGAAGAAATAAGAATTCCTTAATCTATCACAAACACTAAAATTATACAAACAAATACAGAATTACCCATAGAAGAAGAGCTACATATGCATATTGGAACAGAAGGAAAAATATTTCACATGCAGGAAAAATAAACATTTGCAAGCAGAAAGAATTGCTTACCCTCTGCAATAACAACAGTCTTAACATTATTAATTTGTGTAACAGACACCATATAGCCAAAGTCTGGGTTGAGATATCATTTTTAAACAACACAGTATTAAAAATAAATAAAACTTACAAGGAAGTTTTCATTAAACTGTAAAAGTAACCGATGCCCACCAATGCAATTTATCTTTAATAAACAGAAAAAAGTAAGGTATGGGATTTTTTTTCTTCACATGTAACTCCTCTCACTTTTGATATTAGTATGTGGGTCAGCCATGGTTCTGTAACAAAACTTTAATCAGATATGGGAAAATTCTTCAAATTATTATTGTGAAACAGTTGTTGAAATAGAAGCAGTATTCCATTTTCAGTAATGGTGTGAGTAAATTTTCCCTCTGAATATTGTTGGGTGAACAAAATAGTAAAGCATGCAGTCGCATGTGACTATGTAAGTAAATATGTGTATTAATAGTCTAGGAAGCATTCTCACTGCCACACTAAAACATTTTATATAGATGCTATCATCACCTTGTCAAGATCTGGCAATACCACATTAGTTACATATTACAGATCATATCATTCACAGGGAACAGAACATACTGCGTGAGCCTCGAAGTGACATGGAAAAGCTCAAGGCATAGGCTTTTGTTTGTTTTGAAGCTCCAGATAACACTTATCTGTTCAGCATGCCCCAACTTTTCCATGTTCTTTTATAAACCCTAAGTATTGCAAATAATAACTGAAGATAGGGACAGTGCCAGCACTACTCACTGTTATTCATACAATAAAACAAGACGAATGACTTGCCCAATGTCACCGAGAATTTGTGGAAATGTCAAAAAACCATGGGAATCTCCCCAGTGAAACTCCCCAGTGAAAGTACTTTAACCACAGCATTGCTCTTACTTCTCGAGTGTGCTAGCAATTGACCTTGTTTGCTCAGAAGTTACACCTAAAGCTGAAGTTCTACAGTGAGTGCTAACATTTCTTGCTATGAGTATTTGAAATAGGATTTGACTAATCCAGCCAGCATAATAAACAATCTGAATATTCCTAAAATGTGAAATCATGCTTAACATTTAAGACTTACAATTGTTGGGTAACATAAAAAAAATCCTAGTTTCTCACTGTTTGGCCTGACACAAAATACCATAAAATATTCATTATTTTAACGTGACTTCCAGATGAAGACTCTGAACTACTCTAAAATATGCTGTCAAGTACATGAACTTCTGAAAGCATATTCAAGCTTAATCCCTTCAAATATTTTAAGTATATGATGCTGTAAACCCATGGACTTCAGTGTACAAATTAAGGGATTAATAAACGATATGTTCTATAGTTCTACCCCTCGGTCATTGGTCCCATCTGTACAAGGCAAGTACAGATGGAAGAGGGAAAGGACATTAAAGGGAGTTTGTTGCCTTAAAGAGACAAAACTGGAGATCCTGACACACACACAAGGACAGCCAGATGAGGAAGATGAACCCCAAATCATAGAAACTCCAAGCAAAAACCAGGACAGCAGGTCATGCTTCAGAATGTAATAGTGGAGGTTATCTGAATCACAGAGATAGTGAAGCTGATCAAATGACAGCACATAAGTAACTATAAGCAGAGAAAACACCCTCCTCAGACGCGCCGTGTTAAGTGGAAGAATACATAATGTTTTCTTCTCTGCTCAGGCTACATGGCTCACCTCTTTTGTTTGTTAACTATGTCAACTTTAAACTGATTTCCCCATAGAAAAAAAAATTGGAAAATGAACATAAGTAATAACCCCACACATTACTTATATCAGTTGATGAAAGTCAGCCAGTATATCTATTATATATTATTTTATATTTAGAGGTGCCCTCCCTTCAAAAAACACAATGCCTGTAGCAAGCTATTCATGCCATTACAGTATCTTCTCTTAAAATGTCCAAAGGGAATGCAGCTCCCAAAACTACTTCTGCATTTAAAGAGAGCATCTTTGCGAGACATCAATCTGATAGATGGACCACTCAGTGGATAAAGAACCGGCTGGATGGCCACATGCAAAGAATTGTGCTCAATGGCTCAATGTCCAGATGCAGACCAGTAATGAGTGGTGCCCCTCAAGGATGGGTGGTGGGACCAGTCTCGTTCAACATCTTTGTCGGTGACATGGACAGTAGGATTGAGTGAGCCCTCAGTAAGCTTACCGATGACACCAAGCTGTGTGGTTGGGTTGATATGCTGGAGGGAAGAATGCCATCCAGAGGGACCTTGAGATGCTTGTGAGGTGGGCTGATGCCAAGTTTAACCATGCGAAGTGCAAGGTCCTACACCTGGGTCAGAGCAATCCCAGGCACAGCTACAGGTTGG
>JARCZZ010019307.1:0-27987 GCA_030323915.1 Brotogeris chrysoptera | reverse complement strand
TGTACATGGATATAGTTTCTGGGACAGCGAAGCCTCCTGCAAGAAAAGGAGAGGTTGTTCTGAGGCAACTAACTGACATATGCTGGCAGTAATTAAAATATGCAATAAGCTCTTGTTTAATCTCAGTTCCTTGCAAGCACGTATAGAAAGTACACATTCATCTACTAAGTTGTCTTTGCAGGCAGGCAGAGTTAGAAACCTTCCTCATGTAAAGTAATTCACTCCTAGTCTTATACCTTAACTGCCTTCGCTATTAGGTGGTGACCTGGTGATGTTGCTGCCAAATTCTACGAATCTCAGTTTTAGTTTGCCTTTAATATCCCTGAGCCAGGCCTCTGGTTGGCATTATTTTTGGGCCAAGAGAAACCTGCATTTGAGGAATGATATTTATGCTACAGTTCTATTTCTAAACCACTCCCAAGAACAAGCGTGCAGAGATATCCCGAACTAGCTAAACAGAATGAACTCAATGAACAGAGTAAAACTTAGCAAGATTTTTTATACCTCATGCTGTGGGTGAGTTAAACTGCATTAAACCCCTGCATAGACAGCCTTATATTCAGAAATAAGAAATTCTTCTTGAGTTCTCCAAAGTTACTCTTAAAAATTAAATTAATGCAGATAAGAGCTTTAAAACAATTTGTCACATCTACTTTAAATTCTCAATTCAGTCAGATTAATTTTTTACTGTTATTAAATATGAGCTTTTGGAGGAGTTATAAAGCATCCACTTTATGTTTTCCTTTGTAGCTGAAGATTTTACCTCATAAGCGGAGAGTTCCATTAAAAGCTGAATTGCATGCAGATCCAGTAATCTCAGTAATCACCTAATCTTAAAGCTCACTTAGAGTACGCAGAATTTTATTACTGAACTCAAATGCCAACCCCATTGTTAACTGTAACTTTTTTCCTCCCTATTGATAAGTCTTTTTATGCCCATTGTTTCTTTCTTCCCCCTCATGTAGGCTGGTTTGTTTCCCTGAGGTCAGAGTGGATGTCAATAAACATATCTGTTGCCTTCCAGACATGAACTAGGAACCAGCAGAGGTCAAGAAACTTTCCCCAGAGAAACATGACTCTCCCGGCATAATGCAAACACTGTTCTTTTTTGTCTTGTGGATATACAAAAAATAAACATAGATTAATAAAATAAATCCTACATGGCAGTAAATAACAAATCCATATTACATGATAAAATAATCAATTTGATTGACTCTAAACAATCTAAATTATATCTGAAAATATCAAGTAGCTGGAAAGAAATCTTTCCAAATGTAGAGTGCCTAAGTTTCAAAATATGTCTTAGTTGTAAAAGCTTCAGTGTATGCAGTGCCATAAGAACATTGATTTAGAATCAAGTTATTTGTGTGTATTCTTTTTCTTAATATAAAATTCACTGAAGCCATAAAAAACAAGCACACATAGTTTTTTAGAAAAGTTTGTTCCACTAAAGCAAGAAAAATTAACTACTGGTTATTTGGTATCAAACTGAGTTGCCAATAGACAGAGTTTATTTCCCAGTTCTTATGCCTGGTCGCTTTTCGTTCCTTGCCTCAATTTAATATTATTGAATCAATATGGGCATAATATTTTATTTTGATTCTTCTGGATATCTATAAATATTACTTTGTTATGCCTACTGTTGTCTTACGCAGCCCAAGATACTAAGAACTGTTAAAAGAATCAAGGTTACAAAATAACCTTACATACCTGAATGCAATAAGAACTGTCACGGCAATAATGAGGGAGGTGATCGATACACTGTACCCTACAGTGTAGATGATCTTTATAGTAGAAAAGTAGGATTTCTATAAAAAAATAGAGTGATTTGTCATATAGCTTTCAGCCAAACAACAGCTGTTTCACAGGTTCTGGTAGTTTTGCTTTGTTCAGTGTTTCCAATCTGTTCACATCCCTGACTCACTTTTTTTTCCCCCTTTTAGCCCCACAGCACAATTCAAATGAAATTACTCATTGTTTCTTTTCTGAAGACCCATCTCATAGCCTAGGCTGGTAAAGAAACCCATGTATTAATCAGGATGGTTTCAAGCTCATTCATATAACCATAAAAAAAGAAAGAAGGCATTGTGAAAACTTTTATGCATTTGTATAGGCACTGCATTTTATACCATGCTTTCTCCACAGCAGTAACAGGATGATCCTCAACTCAACTGTTACTCAGTCAGAATGTTAATCAAAATCCGTTTTGGTTTAAATGGCACCTCTATCAGACATGATCTCTGAATGAAAATAAGCTGATTTCAATTATCACACATGGAAGAAAATAGAAGGAATAAGCTTTAGGGTGCAAATCTTTCCCTTAAACCTAACATGATCTCTGTCTTAGGTCCTGTTTCAATGTTTTTATATCCTAAAATCTGCACAGCTACGCAGTGTATTGATACAGTTCCCTGTGGGGAAGAGTAGATACTTATTTTGAGCCGTATGTATAACTTGAGGCATTATAAGTCTGATATTATGTAGGATTTATTTCATTTATTTTAGGTGCTTAAAAGTTAGCTGCCTGAGAATGAGCAGATGAGTTTATAGTAAAACAAGATGCATGAAAGCATGGCCACTGAACTGTACTGTTTAATTTTTAACACAAACCTGTTCCTTCTTATTTTGTTTCTCTTCTAGTTAATGAATGCATACAAGCACTCACAAAGGACAATACAACTCGTTGTAAAATGAGACCTTATCGTTTTCTGCCAGCAAGAAACAGGTTCTATCACCACACCTGCCTTTACAAGTGCAGGTTGATAGGTCTGGTTTAGCAGAGCAAGTTCCTTGGTGCTGAGGATCCTACATTCATGTTGTGTGCATTTCTGACTAGCCCTAGTCTATTCTTTTCTCTGGAAAAGGAGTTACGGGAAGCTAAGCATATCTCTAAAATATGTTTGTATCCTTATTAGAGATCAAGCACAATATCTTCCCTGTACATATAACCTCTAAATATCAACAATTGTGTAAACCCAGCTGAAGGAATATGTCAATTTCTGATTGCATTACAGAGATGTAGATTTTTTTTTTTCTTGTTGAATTAGACATTTTATGCTAGGCAGGATGAGAAACCAGAAATAGCTTTCATCCTGAGATATTTCTGAGTTTGAAATAGTGGTGTTTTAACAACACCTTTGCTGTACCGATGTTGCCATGCCACAAAATCATCTTGCTGACTGATATTATTGAAATGTCTGAATTCATATTTTCATTTTGTTATATATCCCTAGCTGTTATAGCTGCAAACAAGTTCAATAGTACTGCATGATGGCATGGGATTTGCAGATAGCTTTATTTTTGTTACAATAGTACTCCTGAATAATAAAACAACCTTAGTAATTCTCCAAAAAAAAAGTAACTTAGAGAAAAATTGTAATTGCATTCCATACTTGATAAGAAATTTCAGCTTCAGCTACCGCAGAGGTCTTCAGGAATAGAAAGGAATCCTTTAACATCAGCACATTATTCACATATATTTATTTAATTAAACTTACTTCATCAAGTGGAATCTCATCTTCTACTGGACAAGCGATATGATAGGGAGGAAATGGGTCAGACCAGCCTTTCTTTGTGCAGTTCCTTTTTACTACCCCAGCTGAAACAGAAACACTTATTTTTTCTGATGAAGTGCCCCATAATGCAGAAAATAAAAAACATGAGAAGGCCTTCTGCTCTTATGAAGCTTATACCAGGAGGAAAGGATCATCTCCATTAATATCTCACTGAGTTGATAGGACATTTTGCATGTGTACGTCCAGGTAGTCAGAAAGAAATTTATTTAATTTATCTAGAGACAAGCAACGGGAAGAAGAGAGAGAAATGAGGTAACAGATGTCAAAGTTGGAACGAATAAAGAAGAAATCACATCAGAGGCAAGGATGTCTACTAAAGAAGATTGGGAAGCACTGCTCCATCAGAATTCTGCTTTTTTCAGCCCTCACTTTCTGAAGTATCCTTTCTCACTCCCACCTTCCTTGGGGCTTACCCTTTCTTTGCAGATGAGAGGCTGGAATAAGCAGTTTGTTCTATGAGGATAGCATGTTTTCATAAAAAGATTGACGAGTCAGATGCAGGGTAAGCCAAAGAATCTCAGGGCAGGAAATGAATCTGCACAGATGAAAGGGGTTTTCTTTATCCCTCTTTTATAACTAGCATGTGTTGGGTGAGGCAGAGGTTGGGCTTTGCAGTTTCTTTTTCTTGTGGAACTGCCAAATCTAGGTCTTTCCTGGAAGATGGTTTCCTCCTTATGGGCTTTCATTTTGTTCCTAGCCATATTCGCCAAGACAGTAAGCAGCCACAAGAGCATTAGTTTGCAGTCTTGCACTTGACCTACCACATATGCTACTTCAATGACAAAATTCTGCTTTGTATCTGCTTGGTTCTAAAGAACAATCACATGATTCTTTCCTCTGCCTTTCATTTCATCCCATACTGATCAGAGCATAAATCTCATAAAGTCCTATGCTTAAGTTCTGACTTTAAGTACCGCCATACAAGCTCTGTGGAGAACTCATGCAACAAGCTTATCCCAAAGTCTACGGAAATCAATAGAAATCACTTTATTGATTTTAGTGTTCTTTGGCTCATTGCCTCATCACAGATTGTGATTATATCCAGTTATGTATATATTTAAAATATGAAAAGAACTGATAAGCTCCTTCAGATCCTACTGAAATCTTTGCAGTAATGTTCTGATCCAAACAGAGAGCAGGAACTTGCAATTCTCTGTCTTAACCCCCCATTTTTATAAATGCTTTTGCTAGGCATGCAACACAATATTAGAAGTACAACCATGATAGTACATCACCTGGCTCCTTCATGAAGTGGAAGAGGATGTTTGGACATGGTAAGGCAATAGTGTCTCCTGCATCTGCCTCTGGCCAGCACAATAATTTGTCCCAAGCTCTCTTGCAACCTCATGTAGAAAGCAAAATTTACTTTTAAGCATAATTGTATTTGAGTATAATAAAAACCCAAACCTTTTTAAACTTTGACATTCTACCCCTTACATATTTTATAAAAATAATTTAGCCACAATTTTTATTCTATATTGAGAAATAAATGCCTCCAGGGGGCTATTTAATCTGCTTTAGTTAGACCCTTTGTGTAAGAATGGGGTAGGTTTTTCAGACATAATGCAACAAGTGAAAATGTATTGTGGGGCAGAGTTGCTGGAAGAAAGGCCACATGGCAGTATTTGTTAAGGGGTTACACTGTTTTTAAAGATCCACTTGCCCTCACAGAGCAAGTGTGATGCCATGATAGCATCCCATTGGGGAAGGAATAGGAAAAGGGTGCGAGGATTCATTCAGATGGATTCACCATACATTTTTGATTAAAAAAAAAAAATGTTGAAAAAAAGATTTGAAAGTCTATGATGACTGGGAGTAGATGGAGGCAGCTGACCAGAGAACAAGGATATGGGACAAGAAGTAAAACACTTGAACATACACATTGGCAGCATGGCTGTCTTCTGACTCTGGTAAGGTATTGTTTCTCAGTCTTTTAACCTCTCACACATGCATACCTGATGCTGTTGCATTTCCATGCTCTTCTGGGTCCTCCAGACATTCAGCCTCCTTTTTCTTCAGCTCTGTCATAAAGTCACATTCTGGGTGGACATTGCCATCAACCTACAGGGCAGAGGAGTTTCAGATGATTAATAAGAAGCGGTTGGGCCCAGCCTCTAACTCTGGACTGAATTTTGGAAGTAGCAGAGCTGTGTTAAGGACATAGAACGCTAACCTTGAGTTCAGCAGTCAAAGGGTGGCACTGTCTGCACAAATTGCAATGCTTTTGCAGATGAACCCAGCTGAGCTCTGTCAAAGGCAGTTGAGCTGTGCAACTTTACGCCAGAGTAAATCATTTGGTAGTATAGCTGTCAGAAGGTGGTAGTTACAGCTCTGTACTTGGAGGTTTATAAGGTTCTCTGGCTATATTATAAGGAAAGGAATCTTTGCTAGGGCCTGGATTTGAGTGCAGGATTTGTTTGCATCCTAACTTTAGCCCTACTAAATCTGGGCGCAGGGAGGCAGTATGCACTTGGGGAGGCTCCTTTTCTTAACAGTGAATAGCCTGGCGATGCTGGGCATACTGCGGAGCCCACCTGGTCCTCAGCACAGACATGCCCTTTCCAACCTTTGAAGAAATATCTTGAAACCACACACAATTACCACAAAATTGTTTTCTAAATGAACTCTTCATCCTAAAAGGAGGGAATCTATTCTCTCCCTTCTGCCATCTGTTTTTGTTTACACAGGATGGGAAGCAAAATTCCTTCCTTTGGAAGAAACCTCTCCACCAAAGCCTTTGTTGGTTTGGTATGCTGGTATAAAGAAAAAAAATTGGCACTCAGTATTTTAACAGTGGGAACCTTTTAGTTGCTTTAGTCCTTATTCAGACTTGTGCTTAGATGGACGCCACAAGAGAACTAGGAGGCATCCGGAGTACCTTGGCCACCAAAGTACTTTGACCAAAGGACAAATTCTGCAGTGGGCTGATACACTCCACAGCTAATGTACCCACGATGCAGAAGTAGACACATCTATTTTTCACAAAGAAAGCAATATGTGCTTTGTACAACCATAGCCATTGTCCCCAATCCCAGACGGCCAGTTTTCATCAGACACATTCTCATCTCAGCTCTATACCCTGGCCATTGGTGCCAGTGTGCTCTGTATGTGTGAATATGGATATAGAGACATAGATAGACACAGCAGAAAATAAACTCAGGATGAGACTTGCATTGTGAACAGGTGGCTGGCATATGGCTCAGTTTTATTCCACCTAAGGAAGATTAATATTCAGGGAATTTGAAAAATCACTACCTGGCTTTCTGTTCATTCAGAGGGCAGGTTGTATCCATTCCAATAAGCTGGTGTTTCCCCTACATGTTAATGTCCATATCTCATCTTGGTCTGCAGAGCATTTGGACTTCATATTGTCTAAAAAATTGAGGCTTTCAGGCTTCTGGGGAATACTGGATTAATTGTACAGCCTTCTAGGGTTTGGACCCTCGCACCTGAAAATGGTATGTATCCACATGCCTGCCCTTCAAGGACGTTGTCTGCTTCCCATTTAATACACTTTTAGGAGGATCTGTTTTTTCTGCCAAACTGACAGTCAGTTTGCAGTTTAAGGCAGCAATGAAAAGGAGGTTCCCACGCTCAAGGTTGAATGAGGTTTGGTGTTTGAGAGGAAGGTAACTATGAATGGATAGAGCATGGGACAGTCATTGCCTTAGCCCCAGGAGGTGGAGATCTGCTGTGTGGAATGCCTCAGTGATGTCAGCCCCTATCAGTAAAAACAGGTGGTCTAGGGAGCCCAACAGCTCCACTAAGATGTGTTGTTGTTGTAGACAGGATGACAGAATATTAGCATCTGTTTTGAATATCATTGACCACTTGATATCTCTTCTGATGCAAACATATATTCTTCTCCCTTATACTCACCCTCAGCAATGAAATTCGTCTATGCTGAAAAGCTCATTACCTATCATATACTGTAGCTATTGCAAAAAATAGCTTTATTAGTCAGTAGAAAAAACAGTCAACAGATTTACTGAAAAAATATTTTACAACATGCTCTTCGTTGCGCAAACTGTGCCCAGAAAAACCTCAGTAGGCAGGAAATGTACCCATTTGCACAGTCCTAAATTATTTCTCCTGGCAAAAAAAAAAATGACTAGGTTATGCCTATG
Source organism: Brotogeris chrysoptera (assembly GCA_030323915.1). Taxonomy (NCBI): domain Eukaryota; kingdom Metazoa; phylum Chordata; class Aves; order Psittaciformes; family Psittacidae; genus Brotogeris; species Brotogeris chrysoptera. The sequence continues at coordinate 20,285 of JARCZZ010019307.1, read as the reverse complement.
AAAACTCTCGTTGCTTACTGAAATGTTCATGACAAGAACAAGGCTTGTTTGGCTTCTTCACCAGTCCAGAAAACCCTTTTTTCTTTTTCTTTCTAAGTATCCAGACTTGTGAGAACACTTTACCTCACGCGCCCCAAATGGAAAAAAATGAGACTGATCAAGTGGCGGGTATTTAAATTATTACCTCTTCCCTCAAGAAGGCCTGACCTTAAGAGATCCTCTCACAGTTTGTATTCAAGTCAGAACTGACTGCTCTTTGAATAAACACTGAGTGAAAGATCTGCTATGACAGAAACTCAGGTAAAATAAACTAAAAAGATTTATTCCACTCCTAGGCTGTGTTCTACAGATATTCACACCCCCCCCAGAGTATTTGACTACATCTAGCAGACCGTTACACCTTCCAAACAGCTTTGAATAGTATTCCCAAACAAGGTGTATAATCAGGTTCCAAATTACTCTGAAAACATCTGTAGACTTACTTGCTTAATCTCATTTTCCACCTCTTTCCCTTCTGCCCATTTATGGAATCATCAAGTAATGGGATAGAGGTATGAGGCATTCTTTAAGACAAGAATAAATGTCTGTGTATGTGATTTAGGTCCCTTGGTGTCTACATCTAGAGAGACATCATTATCTGATCTAGTCATCTCAGGTTCCTTTCATGAGGATAAGAGAGAGAAGCTAACTTTTTTGTGCATAGATCAGTTGAATTATTTTATACATGTAGATCCACATGAAATGAGCCGTGATGTAGACTCCATTCATTATGATTCCCCTGACTGTTAAATTCATGGTTACTTTTAAATTGGGGCTTCAGAGCTGAGTTAGATGAATGTCACTTACTGTGGCTACTGACATCGTGCAGGTTTGTGCACAAATCATCATAGCAGAGCTATTCTGCCTTGGAGCTCAGCTGATAATAAAACAAGTGCTTCTGGTTTGTAGGATTGATAAAGAAATGAAGTGCCATAAAATCTTTCCATTTGCCATATCAGGAGAATTTTAAAAGGGCAGAAATTATAGGAATTGCACAACAGGGGCCAAAATAGAAAATGTCTCTGAGAGGCCCATAGCTAATATTCCAGGTTTTCCTCTTAAATATACAAAAATTTTCTTGCTAATGAGAAAAATTGAATTACAGATTAAATGAACGCTGATATATTCCAAACAGAATGTGAATTTGCAGTTCTTGTACCCATCAGTTAATGTATTAAATGGAGCTGTGGGTTAACATAACTGCCAAAAATCAACCCTGGTCAGATGGCTTCTACTGAAAGTCTTCTTAATGTGATAAAAGTAATAATAAATAAGAAACAGCCAGCAACAAAAACAAGAGAAAACCCTCTTCCACATCAGGCTTTAAAGAGGGACATGAAATGCACACATAAGAAAGTAAATTACTATTTTTTTTAATTATTCTCAGTGTTTTCTTAATGGCATGCAAAATCTGAATGATGCTCTTCCTCCATTTTCTCCTATATACATCAGAATGGGTTCATATTTCCATTCTTTTCACATTACAGTGGGCACCATAAAAACAATGACAGAAAACAAAAAAAAAAATCATCACTTATGAAGCTGCAAATCAGCTTCTTAAGCATGTAAAACTTCTCTAAAAGTTCAGCGCAGCTTTTCCATGGAAAGCATGTTATCAAGTTATACCAACAATGAAAACAGATGGCAGTTTCCCCACCCTTTTCTACTCAAATAAGAGCTGTTTACCTATCTTCTATTATAACAAAGTATGCAACACATTCCAGGAGAATTTTACTATACATTTTCACATAAACTTGGTTTTGATCAGTGCATAATCTCATTATAACCAATCCAATTTTATAGAAGGTGCTATGTCTCTTGGGTAAATATCTCAAGCTCTTACAGAGACCTTCAGTGATATAGTTATCAGGACTGGATCCTGATATTCTACTTATGAGCAATCATACTTATCTGCTCCCACTAGAGGGAAGTGGAGTTTGCCACACAGATGATACAAAGGAACCACAGCTTTGCATCAGCAAAAAGTATTTTTCATCATTTCACAGTTTTTTATTTCTCTTGACCCACAAAACCAAGCTGCTGTGCTCATGAAATGTTTCTTCAGAGAAAAGATTCCCAGGGAAGAGGAAAGGATGTAGAAAAGGGATCACAAAAAAAAGATGCTCAAAATGGAATTACTCTCAAAAGCAAAGGAGGTATCCTTCCCCCACATTTCACAGACCTTTCCTGATATCTCTGTGATCCTGAATGCTGGTTCACTAATCTTTGCCCAAAGCAAAATATCAGCAAGACCTCTATGCTTTTTAATGTATTTGGATATCTCTGATTCTGCCATAAGCACCCCTGCTCATTTGACTCACTTGTTACCTGTAGCATCCAAACTTCTCACATATTAAATAACACTAATGCTATAAACAAGGCTGCTGAAACTAAGACTGCTTACTCTGAAATCTAAGAAAACTTTTAAACAAAACTCAGCTGCTTTTACATAACATTTCTCCTCTGGTTTCTCCTTCTTTGTCCTTAACTTTTAAAGCCTACACGCAAAAAAAGGGGGGATTCTGCCAATTATGCTGTTTCTCCTTAGAGAGCATGTGGTAAGAAAGCAGTGAAATGTATCGATATACAGTTCCTACAATGTGTGTCCCTTCTGCCGCTGTTCACACTTTTCATAGCATCTTCCCTTGTTTAACTGGAATCCAAAGCAAATAGAGATTCATGCAAAAAAAAAAATCTCTGACCATCTGCTCCAAGAACAAAACTAACAGTTACTGGAAAACAATGAAGTAAAAGCTTTTTTTCATGCAATTACTTACAATCACTGCCAGACTCAGGGTGTACAGAACACAGTGGTATAAAGAGCTAAACTTCATGTTCCAAAGCAAGAGTCAGACTTCACTTCTTCAGCCTTTCTTAGCATCTTTCACCTGCTTTTGACTTCCCTTTCTCTTGTCAGTTGCTGATTTGAAGCATTTATCTTTTTGCACAGAAGTGACGTAACAGTACAGTGAAGTGGGAAATAAATATTAACAATTCTCTAAGCTGTATTTAACCTGCTTTTCCACCTTTTTGACTTTGCTGCATGTTCAAATACTGGACTGGATGAATTCAGTGATTGATCCAAGATTATGGGAATTCTGTACCTCCTGGCAAAGAAACCTCCTGTTTTTTTCTTTGCAACGCATTATTATTTTAGGAGGAATGGACAGCTCCAAAAGTTGCTAATCCTGTATTAAAACAACATGGTTGCCATAAGAGAAACCCTCACCTAACAGCTGATGTCAATGTCAATTTATTCTAATAAAACACATTTCATAGTGTAGCTTCAGTGTATCTGTGTGTGGATGTGTTTTTATGGCTTATAATGACCTTGGGACTATATTTTAAGATACAGGATCAAAACCTATTCACAGGCATGTGAACACAAATTCTGCTCAGTACCTGCTGGACATTGTTTTGCAGGCAAAATCCACAAGCTATTCTTACTTTGCTTCAGACTTCTGATAGTTTAGCGTCTAAATCTGAACTAGTCAACTTCTCTAGTAAAAATTCAGAAATATGTTCACTCAGCTCATTCAACTTGAGTTTAGGACAACCCAGATGAATCCCACTCTGGAAATACCTAGTCTCACTCAGAGCTAAATATCTAATGCCTAGACATCTTAATGGCAGCTCTATTCCAGCTGTTTATGCATGAAAGCTTGTCTATCAATTTATACCATCTTGAATGACTTCAAATTCCATATTAACAACAAGCAATGTTAACATTGCAAAATCAGAGGCACAAGATATGAAATAACTTTAAAATATTGTTCTCTTCTATTCTCATGCCGTGCCATTCCCAAAATCAGTTTTTATCGCCGGCTCCCATATTCCCACAGCGGTCCATCCTACAACCCTGTGGTCACCTCTGACACTGATTTTTGTTCATCTTCCCTGCTCATCATTCTGCGGTTATATCAAGCAACCTCTTTACTGCTAATCTACACAGTTTGGGTAGGATAACTCTGAAACCTTGGAAAGGGGTCTCCCAGGTCCTAGACTACAGTTGCACTTAAAGAGAGACTCTACTGCATTTGGAGATACCTGTGGAGGTGAAGCCTTCATGGCTTGGTTGTAGATTCGATCTGTGGTGGAACTGAGTATGTGCAGTGAAAGAAAGTGTCTTTGGAGAGATGAAGTTGGAAAACTTTCCTTTCAGTGTGTGTATAAGGATTTATTTCATTTTTCTCCAAAGCCTTATACCTTGCATAAATTAAGCAAGCTTTCATGAGGCTGTCTAAAACAAAATTAGAGCTGCATTCCCTCCTATTTTCATCATCTAATTCAGAAGGATGAAGCTCTAGACCTTGTAAATGAATACTTATGAGTGTATTTACCATGGACAAATTCTCATTTTTTCCCTAACGTCATTTCAGAAGCTACAGAATTCCAAGAACTGATAGATTTCCCTGCAGAGGTATAGCATGGAAATATTTCAGCCCATGGTGTTAAATTTACTGCTTCAGCAGGTGAAGTTATGAAAAAAGCTGGTAAGAGAATTTAAACCTACAGAGTTTCAATTCACCATACCACATGCCTTCAAAATTATGTCTTGCAACAGTATTTAGTTCTTACCAGTGTTTTGCTGATTGCCTCGTATTACCATTTGAGGTTGTAGACATCCTGAATCTTAGCATTGTGCAAAGTTCTTTCACTAGTAAGACTACAACAGGGAGTTTCAACTGTCTTACAAATACTTAATATTGTCATATTCCTTGAAAATCTTATAAAGTCATAGCGATTGGCACTGTCATCACAAGTTCGTGCCAGCAGAGGCTGTATTACAGCACTCGGACGTATTTCCTCTCCTTTCCAAAGAGATTTCAGATTAAAGCAAAATCTTTGGCTGAGCATCCATTAGGTTTCCTGTAATGTATCACATCAAGTTTCCTGTAATGTGTCAGTGTTATTGAGGTTACTAGTCTTTAGGCTACCCCATAAATGGTCTACAAATCATGCGTTATGCAGCCATTTCAACTAGCGTTTCAAAAAGAATCATGAGTAACATCTCACATTTCATAGAGATGCACTTTTTGGTACATGTATTAGAAAAATATGTTGCTTATGGGTAAGATTTTGCTATACATGCTAGAATTCTCCTTCTCAGCCACCAATCTGAACCATTATATATGTCTATTCAGTGCTGTTGAAGTCATGCTTATAAAAAACACAGAAGACATTAGTTACCACTTTTCAATGTACTAGAACACATGCAGAGCCCTGTGCAAGACATTTGAGAAGGCTTTCGTTTTGCAGGGGGAATGAGCATTGGTATAGATGAATCCCATGCTGAAAGCCGTCATACAGGAACTCTGATGATCATAAGTCATTTTGGAAAACTTGGCTTTTCTGTATTTTCAACCTTATTCTGCCAATCTGCAGCACAGACATTCCATTAAAATGAGTTCCTTCCTACTGTCGCCGTTCTGTGTAAATTTCCAGCTGTTTGTGGTTAAGACAAAAGAAAAGTCTAAAGGGCTTATAGGTCCTCTTTTTTTTCTTTTTAAAAAAGGACTTTTTTTATATAATTTATTTAAACTGAAAAGTTGCCTCAGTAACTTACAGAACTTTGAGCTCCATAGTTTCACCATAAAAGTACATCTGAAAGACCAGTATTCCACAGTCACAGAAAAATTATCACTTCCTACCAGTTCTATCCAAGTTTTTCAGTCTTGAATGCCACCACCCCTGCAAGTCCGCTCCCACACTTCACCTAAGCACTTGATAGGTCAGTAATTACTACATCTTCTCTCCACTCATCACCTCAATAATTAACGCACTCCCTGTTGCATGCAGCTCCTCTGCCAAGTTGTTTCTAGCAGTGGCAGTTTGCCTTTAGGACAGCAGAGACGCAAAGGAGAGATTGAATATCCAGTGGAAATGTGCTTCTCCCCGTGGGCTCTACAAAGGAAAAAGCCTGACATTTTCACAGCTCTCTCCAGGATTCTCTGGCTGCTTTTTGCATAATGCTTTCAGTTTGTGCTACCAACTCACATAGATTGTAAGATACTGGCTAATTTCACAATAGCTTGTTGCTCCTGCCAGCCCTGTTTCTACACTCTTCTTGCACACAGAACAGCATCCCAAAACTTATCTAAAACTTGGGGTTTTTCTAGTACTTTTTCTATCTCTGCGATATTTCCTCCATTATTGTAGCTACAAGGATGTTTAATCATATACAGGTGAAATGTGGCCATTTATTTAAACCATTTTTGAAAATGTCTATGGAAATCTTCATTGTTTGGACCCAATTAATCCGATTTGATTGCTGGCGGTTACGATACAGTGAATTAGCGCAAAAAGAATAAATTTAAATTACCAAAGGTAGATGTTCTTGCTGAACAGAGTTGTTGGATTTCCCCAGGCAGCAAGAGCAAGGGTGTAATTATTTTAGACAACCCTTGTGCTCTCTTCATAGCCTTGAGAACTCAGTGCTCACATACACACAATTTGCCTTAAACAAGATTCAGGTTTGTATCTATCTGCTTTAACCTTTACCACCATGCAGTTACAGGTAAACAGGTGAGAGTAAATTGTCTCCTCCAGCAACATGAACAGCTGGACACTGAACCCTAGAACACAGGGTGCTGGGTGGTTGTGGTAGGGCTAAATTTCGCCTATAGTATGAAACACTAACCATGGCAATACAGTCCAAAATTTATGAATAACATTTCCACAGCAATTAATGATGTCTTATGGTGATGGCAAGCTAGAGGAAACCTTAATACTATAAATGAGCATTTCACAATCTTGCCAATTACCTAATAAAGACAATAGCAACTTATTTCATTGACATAAAATCAATGCAAAACAAAAATAAAAGAGAGTGCTTCCAAAGTTATAACTAAATAATTTGAGTTAAATAGTCCAAGTTTCTGACATGATGTTGCCACAGCTTCATATTTCCATATTTCCCAAGGATCATGACCAGAAAAATGTATTAAAATTTAGCATCAAGAAGAGGGCTGCAGTTAGAATTTTGTCTTGGAGTTGCTAATCCAGTCAGCAGGGTTGAAATTGAAAATGGAGTCAGGACTGCTTATGGGGTCTGTCAACTTCAAACACAGAGGCACACACTGTCTGAATTTTGCAATACTGAAGGCAAATCTGCTGTGGAGTAAAGGGAAATTTCAGTCCCCACTGTTGTCTCCCAGGGGCTCTTATTGCCATGACAATTCTTTAAAACTATTGAAATTTAAAGGAAAGGTGTGGGAGGGGATGGGGAGAGGAAGGCTGGGTCTAAGTCATTTAACCACAGCTCCAAGAATAGGAAATTTTGTTGTGCAGACGTGACAGATAAATGTTTCGTTTCTGAGGAAAAAGGGAACATTTGAAACAGGGCAACATTAGACAATCCAGATCTCAGTAAAGCTTTATGAAAGGGGTCTTGAATTATCATTTAAATACTGAGGATCGAAACCATGCAGAGACATAATTACAAAGTAGAATGAATTTTTCTTTACAACACAGTGTAAAAGGGTGATCATTTTGCTCTGACCATGTTGAAATGAGCGGATGAATTTTCATTAAAGCTGTTTAAACATAGCACAAAATATCCTCTTGTTTTTGTTAAGTTAAATCTGTTTAAACACTTGTATGTTACAGGTTTGCACCAATGTGCTTGATTGGTTTTGTTTCTACTGGGATAAATTTTCTAGCTTGGCAGTAAAGCTATGGCACAGCTATTTAACCACAGCGCTAGCTTCAGAACTTCTTTCCTTTCCCCTTTCAACTTTCTTTGGGATGCTTACTCCCTGCCAGAGTTATTTGTGGGCATAGTGGGGAATTGGAGCAGGGAGTTGATCCAGGCTAGAAATAAACATTCTTCTTCCCCCAGGAGAATCAGTTACCCCAACCACCTCACCATGTCTCCTAAATGCTGTCAGTGTAACGGAGAAGGCAGCCCCTGGTGAAGGAGCTGGGGCCATTTTTAGGAGAGGGCAGGCATTGTGGGAACAAACCTGAAACCATGTCTTGTGGCTACCTAAGGAACATCAGGTGATGTTTTCAGGCACACTTCTTGTCATCTGAGTGCTGTATTTAAAACTACTTTTAAAGGGGAAAAAAAGCAGAAGTTTTTGCTTGCTGAGCTAGGAAGACATAAACTCATGCAGATGATCTGTACAAATGATTGAAATAGGTTTTTTAGGTTTTTTAATGGCAGCCTGTTACTGAAAAACTATAGATTGAATTGGACTCTCATGCACACTTACTGCCTTCACCTTTGGTATGGTCAAAGGTTTAAACATTGACATTTGACTTGATTTCCTTATCTGCAGGCAAAAAGATTTCCCTTCCATCTGGTTGTTGCAAAACCAAGCTGCAATTCAATGGTAGGGCTGTTAGTACACATCTAGTAATGTGACAAGAATTTTTCTATTCTGCCAGGTAGTCTACAAAAGTCCTTACTGATACAAGCACACTTCATAACATTAAGATATCAGACATTCCTAGCACCACCCACAGCTGGAAAAGGTTGCCTATATTTTTTATACAGCCAACGGAGATTTTGTAGGATGGAGATTTTCTATTTCAGAGAAAAGGCAAAATGGAAAGGAAAAAGAAAACCACCACCACAAATCGAGCAAGCAAAAAACCAAATGCCAAAACAGACCAAAACCCAAACACAAATCAAGCTGCATGTAAAATGAAAATATTTTGTTTAAATAAAACAAAAAACCAAACCACATAAACATAAAGCTTCAGTTTTTCTTGCCATGATAAATAATAGAAATTAACACATCGCTCATGTTTAATAGTCTTATTTTGGATTTGAGGTGGGAATGGCATTCTTCTCTGAAGCGGTTTTGAATGATCATTTGGTTGGCTTTTCCATTAATCATTTGATTAATTAACCATTGTCTAATATTCACCATTGGTTGTCCAACATAACACAAAAATTATCAAAAAGTTTGATTTAAATTTTAACAAAAATATATTTTAACCAAAAATGTAAATAAAATGTTATTTGAAGCATCCCAATGTACCTTATGAGTTTTACAGGTGATAATTTCCAGATTTCTGGGATACTCTGTGAGATATCTGCTGTCTTGAATTGTTCAATAGTTTATCTTGATTTTTCTTATTTGGTATTGACGTCAATAGATGAATGCAATGAACACTGATTTCTAAAGCTATTTATAATCTGGAATAAGTTTTAAATGCTCTGAAATTTTTCAGTTGAAGAAATTTAATTTCCTTTTTAAATTAAAGATTGTCTCAGCTAAAGAGAACATTCATTTCTAACACAAAATATATTGACTCCTTTCCCCACCTGTAGAGAAACCTTATTACTCTGTGGTCCAAAATATCTTTCTTTTTAAATTCTCATTTAATCAGCTGCTCATTAAGATTTTGCAGGATCTAGAAATGGTCCTTAAATTCATGATCCATCATTATCTGCTGGTCATACCATCATTATCTGCTGGTTATAATTCACCACTGTCTTACATCAGTGAAGGAAAGTAATCCACTTCCACACTAATAATTTCTGGATACACTATAGCAAAAACAGCTGCAAAATGCAATACTGAGGTGGAAAAAATCAAGTCATGTTACAGTACTGGAGAAAGGCAAAATTACTGGATTCATAAGTGAGAATACTACTTATTTCCTACACGGAACAATACTTCACAGTGGTAAGCAGTCAGATTGCCAGAACAACATGACCACTATATGATGAGAACTCGTTTTGAAGCATTTTTCAAGAAAGCTTTGGATCTGCTGGAAATAATCTAGAGGCAAGGAGAAGGCTTGAGGAAAGGCCAGGAAACTGCAGCATAAAGGGAAAGGTCAGAAGGAAAGCAATGTTCTGTCAGAACAGAAGATGGAGGGGCTATATGACACATCTGGTATTATAAAAAGACCTTTGGAAAGCAGGCAGGAATAATTTTGCCCGTGTCAGATAGGACAATACCACACTGGTTAAAGCTGCCAGAGGAAAATTGTGGATGGGATGTTAGGAAAAATCTTTCTGTCAGGAAAACTGGTAGAGCCTTTGATAAATCAAATTAGGAAAATGTGGTGTCCTCATCTTTGAAGAGTTTTTGAAAAAGATCATGCAAACATCCATGGGAGTGATCACTGAGACTGCCTGGGGGCTGACTTGGTTGGTGTCTTGAAGCATCTTCAAATCCTGTTGCCCTATGCTTTGATGGTCTTACAGCAGTCACAGGCCATTGATCCTTAAAGTGCACTGCCAACAGAGTTGTCTTCAGGGGTGGGCAAAGCAAATGGCCTTTGAAACAAATGAGAATTTGAGTTTATAAAAACAACTTATTTTCTTTCTCATGCCGCTAATTCATTTGCTGATCAAACTGGCAACAACAATTTTAATGGGAAGAAAGAGCAAATCTTTTTTCTTCCATTTTTTTTCTAGAAAACATATTAAAAGCTGCCAGTACTGCCTATGACTTTGAGATGAATTTCAGTACAAACTTCATTGTGTAAATGTTATAAATCTTGAAAAATTACAAAATATCTTCACTGAAAAGAGGAATCAGGATAAGGTATAAACATGCTACTACTCTTCTAAATTAGTGAAACAGTTCCTGGCAAAGGGAAAAGAAGTGCAGGGAACAAGAATGTCAGTCACACGCTGAGGAAAGAGCACACACATATGTACTTTATACACAGTAACCTGATGAGCCGCATCCTGTCCTTAGCTGTTCCCCCTCCCAGACTTATTCTCCTCTCATATGGATACATCTGATCTCTTTGCTGTAATGAATAAGGGGACCTTGGAAAGGTTCAATGGGACACTTGGTAATGGACATAGAAGACAGTGCTGTTCTTGGGGGAATTTTGCTTTTTTGGCCATGATAACATGATTTTCCTGCATTCTAAGGCATCTTGTGGAAGATCAGGTCTGTATAATGACTGAGCTTGCTCATAAACTTTTACATGGTGGGCTCACGCAGCTATCACAAATATCTGTGCCTCTGTTCTCCTTTTTAGTGGTGAGAATAATAATGAATATGAGAAGTGTAGAGCAGATATGTCACATTATGATGAAGAAATTTCTGTGTTAATGTAAGTGGCTTATTGATCCTTTATATACATTATTAATAGAAACATGACAAATAATAAGACAATTTTCCATAGAACTAAGATTTAGAGAAAATATAATTACATTAGGCTTTTTGGACTAATGTTAATAATGGCAGAAGAGCCTACAACAAAAGATGTTCTAGGTATTGAATGCTAAAGCCTAATAAAGAATAGGACAATTATTAGCACAGTCACATACAATACAGAGAATTGTTATAGCAGTAAGATGCTAACAACAAAAAACCCACAGAAACAGCCATCATTTGCCTTTATATTTTCTTACAAGAGAGTATTAAGGAATTCTTTCCCTAACTATGTTTTAATAAAGTGTGGCTATCCTGACCAGGCAATAAGCAAAAATCACTGATGAAGAAACATTTACATTTAATTAAAAATGTGAATAGTTATTTCATTACCAGGCTCTAATCACTATTAAAGATTTGTTGTTACTTTTGTTTGCTCTTGTTTAGGGAAAAGCTTTGGCAATTAGAGCTACACTGTAAAGTATTACCTAAAGTGTATCCCATTCTTTTACAAAATTATTTTAATTTGATTTGAGCCATTGCACAGCCTATTTTTACCTTGGAAAGATCACGGACTGTTCTTTTGATCATGCCATCAGCCGAAGGTTAAGATAATCAGTAAATCTGAAAAATGACAGAACCTGAAGTACTATGCATACAAAAGGGGATTTAGTTAACCATGGCTGCTGGGAAAGGCAACACTGTGGTTCTGTTTTACTCTATGTGATGCACATTAACAAATCTTACTATTTTTATTACAAGTGCAGAAAGTACTGCTGCCTCATGATCTGGAGCAAATAGCAGTGTGATTGGACTCTTGCCTGTTAGGGATGGTTGAACATGATTTTTTGGCAGCGACTTTTTTCCCCCTTACTAGTGGAAAGTTGCAAGTGATTTAATGCGAGTTCAGACATCTGGGATGGGATTCAGTTACCTGCCCATACGTGGCTAGCGATATCTAAGGTGTTCTGGCTCATCCTACTTCCATCTGGCCAGGATTAGTACAGGCGTTCCCTAGATCCATCAACATAGGTGTGTTCAGTACCCTGGGATTTGTCAAATGTCAACAGATATCATGTTAAGACAACTAAACTGAGCACTGAAGTCAGAAGTTTATTCTCCTGCATACCTATATTTAAATGCTGAAAATAAGGTGTCCAGATCTCAGTCTGGATCTTGTCCTTAAATGTATTTGATCTGGCTGAGATGGAGTTAATTTTGCACATAGGAGCCCTCATAATGTTGTGCTTTGTATTGGTATCCAGAAAGGTACTGAGAACAACCCAGTGTTTTGGCTACTGCTGAACAGTGCTCCACAGCATCAAGGTTGACTCTTTAGCATCCCCTCTCACCAATAGCCTGGGGGTAGGCAAGGTCTTGTGAGGGGACACAGACAGGAGGGCTGACACCAGCTTACCAATGGGATATTCCATATAGTGTCTGCTCAGCAATAAAAGCTAAAAGAAAAGGACGGGGGGCATTCCTTATAATGTCATTTTTCTTCTGGAGCAACTGATAAATGTACTGAAGCCCTCCTTCCCAGGATCTGGCTGGATATGGCTTTCTGATGGGAAACAGGGAACAAATCTTTTGTGTTCCTTTGCTTCTGTGCACAGCCTTTTCTTTTGCATTACTAAACTGGCCTTATTTTGACCCACAAGTTTCTTCTATCTTATTTTCTCCCACATTATCCTTCTGAGGATGGGAGTGACAGAGCAGCTGGGTATGAACGCAGCTTTCAATCAAGGTTAACTCAGAACAGCCCTTTTTGGTGCCAAACATGGGGCATGAGGAATTTGAGATAAAGACAGTAATTGAAAGAGGTAATGGGTAAAACATGGAATGAAGGCAGCTAGAGAGAAGTGGAATGATAGTGGGGAATTTCTGTAATTTTAATTGCAATTGTGGTGAAGAAGCAAGAGAATTCAGGAGTGAAGAAGGAAAGAAGGGAGGGGTTGGGGAGAAGTTTTAGATTAGTTTTTATTCCTCATTATGGATGGGGCTTTGAACAACCTTGTATAGTAGAAAGTGTCCCTGCCCATGGCAGGGAGGTTGGAACTAGGTGATCTTTAAGGTCCATTCCAACCCAAACCATTCTATGGCTATCTTATTCCGATTGGATTGGTAATAAATTTAATTAATCTTCCCAAGTCAAGTCTGTTTTGCCCATGATGGTAAATGGTGAGTGATCTCCCCCTGCCCTTACCTCAGCCCACAAGCCTTTTGTTATATTTTCTCTCCTGTCCCCCACTGAGGAAGGGAGTGATAGAACAGCTTTGGCGGGCACTTGACATCCAGCCAGGGTCAACCCACCACACCAGCTTAAAAGTCTATTTATGGCATGCTGTCTTTAGATAAAATTGAAAGCATTTCACCTCCAGAAGCAGTGTACCTTGAGTGAATTCAATGACCTATTCTGCTTGCTCCAAGGTCTTAACCTGTAGAGACTGAGAAATTATTAATCATTTACACAATGCCTAGTAGAGTGGAAGCTCAAAGTGGAAGAAGAGCTTGCCTTGGGCACAGTGAAATAGGTAAGTCAGTGATATCCACGTGGCAGACACATTGTTGATGATGCAGTGTTAACAGCAGCACAAGATGAGTTAAGTGTTCACTCTTGGTGGCCCATAGACCACAGATAAGACTGTGCCTGCGGTTATTCTGCAGACAGTTTAACATCGTAAAATGCTGGGCCAAAAAGTAGGGGTTCTGGTTGCATTGGTTGCAGTAGTAATGAGAAAAGTAAGAAACATGTTATTATTTTGATTACATGGTAGTAACTGAGTAATTACACAATGTGGTAATTCAGGAATGACTAAAAAGAAAAGGGAACCATAATTAACTACTCTATCTTGAAACATAGACTCTTATTTGAGGAAATGACATAACATGGAAGCAATCTCTCCTTACAAACCTAAGAACTGTGCAAATAGTTCTCAGCTCAGACAATTTGTTCACCTTAGGAAAGTGCTGGCATAATAACTTCTGAAGGAAAACAAGAAGAAATATATACATATAAAACTGTATACATATACATACATATACACACATACATATACATGAGGGTGTAAATGGGTTAAACTATGATGATTACAATACATTTCAAGTTTTTTTTGAGAATAAGTTTACTGGCTGCTCTACAACTAGCCATCAAATACAATGTCTTCTCATGTACAGGTTTGAACTGCCTTTCTAGATAGCTCAATGTTTTATTTTAAGATTGAAGACTCTATTTAGGTTCCTGAAACTCTCTTCAGAACTCAATAGAAAGACCAAAGATGAGATTACTCCAATGAACAGTCTCTCTTTTAGCTATACCAGCCTTTTCAGAGAGTTCAGGATATCTGTGATCTAATATCGAGTCTGACCGCAGACTAGTTCCATTATTTAACCAGGACTTTACACAGACTCAAAGGTTTTCTCTTTGAGAAATTGTTTTGGTTCTGTATTTATTTTTATTTTTTTTTTACAAATTTTCTATTTTCCCACTCTTTATCATTATCTTCAAAAAAGAGACTTGGTCAACATTCTTCTTATTGCTTACTCCACAAGGCTTCTGGTACCTTCCAGAAGTTTGTATCATCCTGGACTAAAGCACTGTGTAAAGAAAAAAAATCCATACTTACAACAGAGAAGAAAGGAAGAGATATCTTTCAAAATAGTGATACTTGTGAACAAGTAATCAAGAAATTAGCCCATGGAGAAGTTTTATGCCATGTGTCTTTTCCACAAAATTGAACTGTCACATCTAAGTGAATGTCTCAAAAAGTAGCTGTCCCACACCTGATGCGTCTCTTTGTAGCATATCTAAGCGCATTGCTGTAAGGCATATCAGCCTTGTAGATTCTCATTTTTCATCTCACACTTATATCTCCCCTCTTTAGATGGTGTCACACTGTGATCATTTGGACATTACTAGGTAGTAACCACTGATAAACAGAGAAGGGATGCCTCATCATGACACTTCTTTCCACTGTCATTTAGACTAACGAGGAATATCTGCACCTCTTTTCCTTACAAGGGAGTATCAGCTTACTTAGCTTACTGAGGCGCAAACAGATTTTGGAGGTTTACTGAAATTATGACAAAATACGTTCTCCATCTACCCCATTGTATTTGTCATATTTTGATGGCTTTGAATGATGGGTAAATATGAGGAAAACCAGAAAACAACACTTGTTTTATTACAGTCCTTCATAGATGCAGGGAATAGCAACAACAAAAGACAAAACAAAAAACCAACCAAGCAAACAAAATTAAAAGCAAAAAGCCCCAGTATAAAAAAAACTCAAACAGGAAAAAAAAAGCAGGTTTCTCTTGGATGATCCATTGCTACAAATACCAGTTATGCAAGACTCACTCTAGCTGTAACAACTGAGGTAGCTAAGTATTTTAACCCTAATCTAATGTTACAGCTATGAAGATTTAATTCTGTGACAGATGGCTGTTTGACTACAAAGATCCACACTGACAGTGATTCACATCCTCCCCTAGCAACCAGCTCTGCAGCCTAGTTTTTCTTCTAGTTATGAAGATTCCCCTAATATTCAGTCTAGTTCTTCCCTGTTGCAAAGCCATTTCTTCTGTTCATAATGATGATAAGGAATAAATGATGCTTGTCTCTTAGTAACATCTTTTTTAGCCATCCTTAGTTAACCACCAATCTCCCTTTCTCTCTGGAATTGCATACTTAATTCTTTGAGGTTTCTCTCTGAGACCTTGCTTGCCCAGCTTCTTTATTCTAGCAGCTTTCTCTGAGCTCCCTCTGGTCACTCTGTCCTATTTAATGGCAAACTTGCAGTGTTTATAAACAAATTGGGACACAAAGAAAATAAAACAGAATTTTAAAATTTCTTTTGAATGCCATGTAAAACCCAGGGTCATGTCAAAGACTTCTTTTTCATTGAGACCTAAATGCAACTAAATGTTCAAAAAAGAAATGAGATATAGCCTCAGTTTACTTCTTTTAATGCCATATACTCAACAATCTTGTTGTGGTTTAAGTCCAGTCAGCCGTGTAGTTCACTCACTCACTCCCCCCTCTTTCTTCCCCCCAGCTCTCGGGGGGATGGGAAGGAGAATCAAAAGAATGTAACTCCCACAGGTTGACGTAAGAACAGTCCAGTAACTAAGGTATAATACAAACCACTGCTGCTACCACCAATAATAATAATGATAAGGGAAATACAAGGGAAGAGGATACCATAGCTCACCACCTATACCCTTCCCGACCAAGCAGTGAACCCCCCTCTTCCGGGTCCCTGCCCTTAGTTTTTACATCCTAGGCATGATGTGCTGTGGTATGGAATACCTCTATGTCTAGTTTGGGTCAGGTGTCCTGTCTCTGCTTCCTCCTGGCTTCACCTCCTCCCTGGCATAACATGAGGCTCAGAATGTCCTTGGTCAGACTAAACATTACTGCAACAACTAAAAACATTGGTGTTATCAGCGCTGTTCCCAGGCCGAAAGTCAAAAACATAGTGCTGCACTGGCTACTAAGAAGGAGAAAAATGATTGCTACTGCTGAACCCAGGACAAATGGCTATGCCAGTAGGGACTTGGGATGTAATTTAACTTCTCTAGGCATGGCGTTTTTGAAAAGACCTTGCCTGGGTAGGATCTATCAGTTTCTATCCTCCACCAAAAAAGATTTCTCTCATTTCAGTCCCTATCACATCTGGGGCTTGCAGCCAACAGATCTGCAGATCACCTGTAACATAATCTCCATCAGCTGACTTGAGCCTCCTGCTTTTTTGCAACTCCCTGGTCCCTCCTGCTCACTGAAGTGATCAGTATTTGTAGAACCACAGGATTTCCAGATCAACATGTAGTCCGGAAAGCTTTTATACATTTTTTGTAAAGAAAGTGACTCTACCATTGCTTTCTCATATCTGATCAAAAGCCTGAAGGAAGTTAAACTGCAGGCATTATCTTGATTTTGTGGTCTTCCGAGTTTTGTTCCTCATAAAGACAAAAGGAGAGGTAGAGACTGACTGAACCATGGTACTGGGAATGGACAGTGTGAACAATTGACCTCTGAAACAGCAAAAGTCGTCAAACTTCCCTTTTGTTTTCTGATCAGAAAGGGGGAAGTATAGTAATTTTCCTCTCTTGTTCCTCTCTCGCTATGTCAGGATACCCACATGTTAGCAAAATAGCACTTCATACCAGGGTTTGGGCAGAGACTTGTACAGGAAGAAATAAACTGCAAACAAAGAAGAGTTGTAAACTTCTCTAAGCTTTGTCAGAATCAGGAAGCCATTTATAAATCTAGTTCTCTTCTGGGAAATTTTTGGTGTAAGATACATGGATGGCAGAACTTGTGGCAACTGTGGTTCTCCTCTGGCATGCTCTTGGAGGATGAGAAAGTTGGCTCGAAATTTTCCTTATTTATCTGTCTAGCATGACATATAGCCATGAGGTGCACTAATCAACATGATAATTAGGTAATTTAATATTCAGCATTTATTGTGTAATAGCAATAAACAGCATTTTGAATGACTAGTAGTTACAGTGAGATGTATTACTCATGAGTTCAAAGAAACACACATTTCCCCCCTATGTGAACAGTAAGGAAAAAGCAGAAATCTGCCTTCTAGACTGATTCACCCTTTCACTTAATGGCGCTGTGTATCTCATTTCCTAGGAAGTTTCAAGCAGTGAAATCATTCTTGACACTTTGTCCTTACACAAGAGCTACATGCAATTATCACACAAAAGTAACTACATGATCTGAAGTTTGGATGAGGTAAGAGGGCAAAGTGTCAGAAACAGCTTTATTTGTATGACAGGACACTTGAATGCCTCAACTGGAATGAACGTCTCCAGAACTGTAGACCTTATTGTTGACAGCAAGCATCTCACCATGGTTATTAGGCAACTGCTTGCCTCTGACCATCTGGTGCTACTCAAATTCTGAGTGAGTATCAGCAGAGTAAGAAGTTGTCTCCAGATAGTAAAATGTGCAATACAAAATTCAAAAACCTTCCAGATGAAGAGTTTGGGTTTTGATTTTGGTGTTAGGTTGTTTTTCCCCTCCTCCTTTCCCCCAGTACATATATAATCATTTTTTATCTTGAGGGCGAAGGGGAGGGAAAGGTCTTGGCTGGATTTTGGCTTGTTATTTTTTTTAAGGAAGTACTTCTTTTTTTCCCCTGAGGTGTTATCATGGTATACATTGGCCATACATACTACTTCATAAACCTTTTTCAAAAGACTGTGTAACTAATACTGACATTTTTAAAGTCTATTTTTCACTTGCTATAGAATAGACAACTTTTTTATTTTCCCTTTTTTTTTCTCTTTTTCTGAACCTCCTTTGCCATAAAGAAAGCAAGAGATGATCTTTCATCTGCTGTCCTATAAACTACACTCTTGCTTTTGTATCAATACACTGATAAAAAAAGGTAGAAATTTACTCTTAGTCCATATCACTGACTCTCAGCTCTATTGCAAAGGTTGAGAGTATCTCAGAATATCCCAGTCACAATGTTTTTTGAATTGTCACTAATCAACAGGAGGCCAATGTTTTTTTAGCAGAAAAGGTTCTCAAACATCAGTTGTCATACCAACCTCTAGTCCACATCTTAAAATGTAATTGTGCTCACTGACTTTGGTGCATAGTCCAATCTGGTAGCTCTGTTCTCACCAGCTATGAATGCAAGGTAACTCAGCCTTCAAAGTGCTTACCTTATTCACACTAACAGTACATACATGGACAATTACTAGTTGTTGGGTGACAAATATGCAACCCTGCCAATTTCACAAGAATGTGCCTGGTCGCGCTTAAGTCCCTTACTGCTGGATCTGTCTTCTAGGTGTTTGTAATGGTCAGAAGTTCATTCCACTCAACTCTGGCAAAAAGGCAGACTTCTGACCAAAGTCGAGAGTTAGCAATAATTCTCAAAAGGATGGAGAGGAACAGCTGTGAAAGAAGAGAGAGCTATTTGTACAACATGGTTTACTGTAAACCATTGGTGAGATCAGAGCAGTGCCACCATAGCTGTAAAAATGCACAGGTGAATTGAAAAATGCATTTAAAAAAGAACAAAACAATATAACTTGTATCTTCACCTGCTCTGAAGCACTTGCTACATTATGAAAGTGAGACAGTTATTGAAAAGATCTTCAAAAGGCTTCAAGAAGGAAGAAGTGCCTGATCACATTTTCATCAGAGAAAGGAATCTTAAATACTCAAATATATGATGTCTATGTTTTTCCAGCTTGGACAAGGAAATTACAGTAAGTCAGCTACATACTTTTTCAAAGCAACATTTTAATTTTTTCTACCTCGATAATAGCTCTCAAGAGAAGAGTTAACGCAGCATTCAGCAAGTAAAATGTTGTGGTCTTTTGTCTACGGTCAGTACACATGACACTTTTTGAGGAATGGAAAAAATAAATAATTATAGATACCTGACTTCTTTTAAAAATAAGTTTTGCACAGTGTGGACGGGAAAGAAGAGACTAAGCAGAACACCAGAGTATACTTTCAGTGAGTTACGTATTGTATTGTATGATGTACATCTTGATAAGGCATTGCCTTGATATTTGTCATAAGTTTTTAGAATATTAAAAAATCACCCTTAGATCAGCAGTGCAACAGGGATAATGTTTAAACTCTGAAAACCAGAGACTGGTATTAAACTAGAAATACTGTCTATAACTTCATCTTGTGCCATTGCGTCAACAAAATAATGGCAATAAAAATGATCTGAAAACTGTACCCCAGAGTACATTTGCAAGTCAGTAAGTAATTAAACTTCACAGAGCCTTTGTAATAACAAGTTAATTTTGCAGTTTTAATATTAATATATTTGGAGAGGGCTTGCTGCTAGTGTCATAATTACTGGATAAATACAGGCAATTAATTTCCACATACATTCTTCTGCTTCAGCATAATTCTGTCCAAGTCAGAGGGAGTGAAACTGAGGCAATGTCATATCATAGGTGAGGTTTTCAGAAATATGAGTGAATTAGGAACAGAAGATCCCAGAAAATAATGTAGCAATTTGTGATCCTAATTCAGTCCAATTTGAAAGTCTCACCTCAGGGGAAAAAAAAAAAATCAAACTTTAGTGTTGCTCCTCCACACCTATATTTTGTTGTGTGTTAGAGTTTGACACTAAAGCACTCCAAATGCCTGCAAATGTCGTGTTGGGGGGGGGGGGG
>JARCZZ010019306.1:0-17149 GCA_030323915.1 Brotogeris chrysoptera | reverse complement strand
ACTTGTTCCAACAGTTCCATGTCCTTTTTATGTTGAGGACACCAGAACTGCGCACAACATTCCAAGTGAGGTCTCACGAGAGCAGAATAGATTATAGATTTTATTGTTATCAGACCTTGATGAAGGGAAGCAACTATATAACAACCAATTTTTGACCTTGGAAACTTGCCTATAAAAATTAGGGACTCATGGTGATTATTTGGCAAAATATGACCAAGACTACTTCTGTCATCACCATTTCAGTGTATTTTATTTCTACCTATATTAACAACTTCTATATGTCTAATGTAAATTCGGATAGCAACTCAAGGAGAAGAGCAAGAAAAAAAAAGCATGGACTGTACTTCCAATCCATGCGAACTAAGGTAACTGCAGGAATTAATATATTTGTGAGAAGATTGGGGGAATTTCCTCTAGAAATAATATTTTTAGAAAATCCCAGAGATATGAGACCTCTTCATCAAGAAAAGGAATATTTTTCTGTGATACTAATGTATAAGACATTGGGTACTTCTTTCAAATTTCATCCCTTCACAGTGGCTCATGGAAATATGCAGTGAATAAATAGCATTTCAAAGCCCATTGAAATGAGTGTATACTTTTCATGCCACTTCTTGGCCTTGGACCTGCCCATCAACATGCCTGCTTTGTAAAGATTTCCTTTCCTTCATCAGTCTTGAGAGCATTCATTGTCTGGTTCCTACTCATCCAAGTGAATAACTTAAATGCATATAAGCATATGAATATGCATGAGTTCTCAAATATGTCCTGATTTACTAAATCAGATTGTTTAAATTTGCCCCTAAAATAAGTTCTTACAAAAGAAATCACAGAAATAGGTTTCTATGGGTATTTCACTGCTTTAAAACTAGTTTCTTTTAAATAATTTCCCTTTTCTCAGGAGTCTGAGACTTTTTGATTTTAATTCATTACAAGACAGCTGAAACTGGGAAGTCCATAAAGTTTCCATAGCAGCTGAATTGTCAAAGACTTAATTCACTAGTTTGTATAATCCAGTACTCATATCCTGCAGACAGTAGTGGTCTTAAATTATTTAGATCTGTAAAGTCCATGGATTATATATATATACACATATATATATAATAAATAGGTATCATTTCCTTAATTAGTGAAAAATGGGCTTTGATTGCTCCATGGTGACTTAAAAGTTGTTGCACATTAGATAGGATCCTAAACAAAAGTAGTCAGAAATTAAAAGGAACAAAAAAGCAAGATGTGGTAACACCAATGTTTTCCATGTTAAGGGAGGTTGTGAGATATGTTATTAATTTATAAGGGTTTATTTTTAAAATTTCCCCAAACCGAGATGTTAAACTCCATAAAAGCCACTTGGATTTAACAGTAACAGTAACAGGACACTGAATTTTGCTATCTATTGGAAACAATAGGACTGGAGTCAGTTACTGACTTTCCCATTCCACAGATTTTGCAGTCACGCTGCTCAGGTAACAAAATATGGAAGATCAAGACTGAAGGAGAAGTTACTTGAAAAATCTGCAGGTTTGAATCACATAATTTTGTCATGGGCAGCATGATTTATTTAGGGGCACTGCACTCTTTTGGATTAAGTGTGGCATAGGCAACAGCTGCACTGTCTGGTGCAAAGATGGATGTGACAAAATGAATTCATTAAAAAAAATAATATATTAGTTTAATTCAGACAATTCCCTGATTTTCAGCTTCTTGATCATGAACTGAAAATCTTTTATGTTCAGTTGAGATTACCTACTAATTCTGAGAACAACAGTTTTATTTTTGTTTACTTAAATTTGCCCTCCTTCTCCACACCTTGTGCTTTATGCAACATTTAATAATTGGGCAGATTAAAATAATAAACCAGGCCTGCACTGCAACTTTTCTAAATAACATTGGTAGGTATTATAAATACCATAAACATTCTTTGGAAAATTTGCACTAGTAAATGAATAAGGACATTTTAATCATCAAATCTACTTATAACTTCTATGTATTAGAGAATCAATTTTATATAACTTAATTCACTAGATTAATGAATTCTGTAGTTCTTTTTCATAAGATCCCTGAGTAGATCAGTTGTTTATTTTAATCCATCAAATTAATCCATCAAAGAGTAGCCCAGATGGGAATTGCCACTGCAGCTTTATTGTATTTTATGTTGCTTTATTTAATGCTTTTCTTGCATTTTAAGTCTAGTGCCAGCTTTCAACAGGATGTTGAACCAGAAAGTTTCTACTGCACATTCAATTTAAAGAGCACACTGACACCTATATTTCTCCCTGGGTGGAATTTCACTGCACATCATGCTTTCAGATTTCAATTTTGTGCCATGCTAGCTGTCTCCTGTCATTCCATGGGTTTTGAGTTCTTTTACAGATTATTGCCCAGGACTTCCTAGTAGTGCATAAATGGCAAAAGAGCAACAGGATGTGGAAAACTATTCAGAAAGACAAAAAGATCGTTAACAAAAGTGAAAGAAATCAGGGAACTGTTAGATATGTCACTATTTCTTTGTGTTAAAGAAAATTAAAAAAAAAAATGTCATCCCATAAAAATCCAACTGGTTCATATAAGCAGGAAAAGATGGCATTTTTAGCTGTGGATCGCACCACTTGATTTCTTTTTCAAATATTGATATCAGATAGAGACCAAGCAGGATTTGTGAAAAGGCAATCTTAAGGTAAAATACAATCTATTATCAGGATTCTTGCAATTCAGTCCATTTGGATTTGCAATGTCATCTTTGTGGAAACAACAACTTATTCAGTCTACGGGCAGCATAATTCATGTGCAGTGAAAGCACTTCACCTTGAAGAGCACTTCCTCTACCGGATCTCAGTAAAATATTTTTCTGTGTTATAAATCTTGTTCTTTTTGTGCTAAATGGTAAATGAATTGTAAGAAGTTCCTTTTTTTACCTCCTCAGGTGCTTATCTTGCTCTTCTTCAAACTTTGTGAAGGGTAGTTTACAGCTTAGTTTAACATAAGTTTTTTTTAGTAGCACCGTGACTTTAGGCTGTTTTTTCCCTCTCTTCTGACACTATCCCCTTTTGCAGGCCCTGGTGAGTGCCTTTTGGTTTTTCTTGTTTGAAGGGAGAAATCATACACTATAAATTGAACAAAGTAAAATTAAAAAAAAAAAGTCAGAATTTTGTCATGTTATTTACTACTTGTACAACAAAGGTTTGAAGGGAGAAAATGCTTGCTAAATTAGGAGAGTGACTGGGATGCTTATGCTTACATCTGCTTAATGACTTCAGCTTAGTAAAGATGGTACTGCTTCTTTTCAAGGTTGAAGTTAATCTCTTCATGTCACAGGGTTTTTCTTGTGTAGAGTTCAGTTTATTGAGCATCTTGATACAATATCTAAGAACTACTTACAACCTCACTACATCTGAATCCAAATGTTTGTTCCTCTTTAGAATGCTTAGACAACACCCCCAAAGCAGTGGAGTTTTTTTCTGTGTAGGAAGCAGACGAATAAAAAGAACTGAAAGAAAATATTTCAAGATAATGCCTTTTGATCAGATTTTACCACAATTTCCTAATTGA
The DNA here is from genome assembly GCA_030323915.1 of Brotogeris chrysoptera. Taxonomy (NCBI): domain Eukaryota; kingdom Metazoa; phylum Chordata; class Aves; order Psittaciformes; family Psittacidae; genus Brotogeris; species Brotogeris chrysoptera. The sequence continues at coordinate 13,600 of JARCZZ010019306.1, read as the reverse complement.
TCCATAAATATCACATTGGTTCAATACAAGGACCAGTGTAAATAAGACAATACTTCAGTCTTAAGAATTTTACCCATCTGATAGCCAGCAATCCTCCTTCATTTCTCATTTTTTGTAGAAAGAGTTCTTTGACTGGGTTGAGTTTAATGCTGTAAATTGAACTCTATGGGCTTAATTAAGGTTATTATTATTAAGGTTGCAAATGGCAAATTAATCTCAAAACATGTAAAAAATTCTCCAGTTATAATAGTAACCTACAAGAGGAAGACATTATGATTATTTTTGTTTTCTTAATCATAGATTTAAAACAGGGGAGTTAAAGTGTATAACAAATACTGGAAAACAAAAAAAAATAAAGATATATATACAGTTACTGCATTTTAAGAAGTGTTTCAGAAGTTCAAAGTGTAAAAAACTTTCCAGCTATAAAAACAATGGGGTTTTTTTTGACACACCCTTATCATCAGTCCTAGACTATTGCTGTACAGCCAGGTTATGGCCTTGTAAATGATGAAAACCAACCCCAAATTATGTTTTTCAATTAAGAAGCTAATGTGTGACTTAATGAGCATCCTAAAAAATTGTTTCCTTTTTTAATATATGTAGCTTACTTTTAAAATAAATAGTGCATAGTAGTATATGTACAAACCTTTATGCAAGTGTCTAATCTAGCTACATAATGGAGATGTCATGAAGATCTAAAGCAATTACTCTTGAAATATGTCCTCTAAAAATGTTTAAGACATTGTGATTTCAGTGCAAGATGCTGAAATAAAGCTTCTTTTTTTTTTTTTTTCAAAAAAAAAAAATGTTTTCCATGGCATTTTATGAATATTTTTTATAAATATGATGGTGTTTAAAGTAAAAATAGTGGGGTTTTTTTATCTGAAAACCCTGCAGTTGAGCAATTAAGTATTTCAAAACTTGAAAAACATTGTTTGTTTTTTTGTCAATTAATTTCTTCTCTTGAGAGAGCTATATGAATATGCATTTTTTTAATTTTTTTTCACTGATTTTAAACTGATTTTGAACCAATTTTTCTCTGTTAACATCATGAAGCAATATTGGGCAAGAATGAGCAGGCTGTGACTAATAAACCTTCCATGATTTGTCAGCAGTGCAGCTGCAGCCTACACTCCTGAGGTTTATGGTACCAGTGGCAGCAGGGCTGGGCTGGCTCATCATCCTCTTGTTATCTCCTTCCCCCATATGCAGGATATGGCAAGCCACCAGCAGTTGCTGAGGCTGTCACCTATGGTTCTCCGTTGCATGAAGCAATCGATGTGTCTGACGGGCAAATAACTTACATTGTCTTTTACACAGATGAACTTGCTGCCACTTGACAGAGTTCCAGCCTTTTGCACCTATTAAGGAAGGAAACAACAATGCTGTTCTCTTCTCCCTAGGGTTTTCTGTATGCTACCTCTGACTGTGTCCTAAATGAATCAAGATATCAATTTGCAGCCTCTCTGCCTCAGTTAAATCAAACTTATTCACAGTTTCTGCTGAGTAAAAAACATTCAGTACTTCTCCACAGTTACCCACTGACACTTTGACAAAGATATATCGGAGCCTTGGACAAAGTTGCATTGTCAGAAATGTCTGATTTTTCCAAATTTTTTTTTTTAGTTTTTTTTTTTTTTTTTTTTGTTACCATTTCACTATTTTACTACATTATTTTCATTAGTATTATTTATATGAATTAATTTTACTCCTAGACTCATTGATTGTTAAATACAGTTGCTAAATCAGGCAGAAAAAAATATTTTATTGCCAGAAGGACAGAATATAATATTGAATAAATTTCTTTTTTATTGAAATATTGTGACTATCAGCTGAAATATTTGAATGTTTATTGTAGACATGCAGATATTATAGGCCTGCTAATAACCTAATAATAAAGCCTGAGATTCCCATGTTTTCTTAATACTGCATTTATTAATTCTGCATTTATTAATTTTAAGCACCTGAAAGTTTAAGACCTAGTATAACATGTCTATGCAAGCTCTTTCAATAGTCAATGGAAAAAGAAAGACATCTGTGTTTTACTGTATTGCGAGAAAGGTAACTAACATATGAAGTCTAAATCGCCCTCTTTCTGTCTAGAGGGTCTCTACAATTAACCTAAGCAAATAGATTACCCAGGAGACAAACACAGATGAACTGCATTCTTAATCTTATGGCCATCCCTACAGAAATACTCTATTTTTGATCAAACTCTTTCACTTCTGAGTTCATATTACTATTGCTGAAATTCAATGTACTTCTTCTTAAATATGTCAGTACAAATTTACATTTAGATGTATAACTCACATTTGCTCTGTTAGATTTTTACTTTTTGTATTTTAGTATTTTAGATAGATGTAAATGATTACAGTGAAGGAAAACAGACCAAACAAAAAAATTATTTATATATTAACTGGCTTAAAATAACATTTGAAATTCTTCTAAAACACACTATTTATCTTACTGGTACAAGGTACTTTGAATTATCACATAAGCACTTTCTTTAGAACTCATTTGTCTATGGATTGGACCAGGGGAATAATGTTATCCAAAAGAGCTGACATTTTTTCATGTTTTTCAGTATATTAAAAAATCTCCCAATCTTTAGGAAACTTTTTCTCACACGTTTTTAATCCCTGCTTAACACGGCTAATTACTAGAATGCTTTTTCTGCATAAAATTATTATGATTTATGATCAATGTGATCATAATGTCATACTACAATGATATCACACTGTCATATAGAAATCATAAATACTATGTCCTGGTGTGGAAAGAAAAGAAACATGTTTCTTTTGGATATTAAAAATCATCAAACCAAATCTAAGTTTTATTTCCTCACTTTATAGTTTTCTGTGATTTTGACATATATACATTAAAATACTCACTTTTTTAATTCATTACAGGTGAACACAAATTCAGATTTTTACTGACGTTAATTGATTCTTCAAGAGGTTCTTGGCCAAACTCCTTGGCCACAGTCAGCATCCCCCCATGGCTGTGGGAGCTATCAGCAAAGGAGCAAAACCAAAAGGGCACAGCCGCAGCTATATCCATGAACTGGGAATGGGATACGGGATGCTGAGGGGATTCAAATGGGGCATTCCAGTCAGAATGGGTCCCATTGCCTGTGGAACCAGTAATTGATGGGATTGGGGATGCTCAGGGAAAGACCCCACAAGTACATGGGGGAAGGACTGAAGAGGTGTGTGAGAGAAGAATCTGTTGTGTGCATGTGGGAAGACTCTAAGAGGGCACCAGAGAGACCCCAGGGACTGTACATGGGGGGACTGCTATGTTGACCTGCCATATCTTCCTCCTGAAAGGCACCTTCAGGTCCCCCTTCTCTCCCTCTGACATCCCCCCGCCCCAACCACTCCACAGGTCAGGGGAGTAATGTCACTTGTAAAAAATTCATATAACAGTTATTAAAATGTTCAGGTAACTAAGACCGTTTGGTCTCCACACTGACAAAGTGGGTTTAAACTGTGACAGTCTTAGAGTTTAGGATCTATTTTCCCTTAATCTTTATGTGGTAAAAAAATCTTTTCATAAGACAATCATTTGAAAAAATATTTGAGATAAAGAATTGAGTAGAATAATATTACATGTAAGGCACCAGAAAATGGGTCTAATTTTATAACATTTGCACACTCCTGAAAGAGGATATATGAAAAGCTGAGCAATCAGCACAGTTTATCTCTGTGACATTTCCAAATGCTATTTATAAATTTCCTGGGTCAGTCTTTCATGAAAATAGCTGTGTACACCAGCTATCTAATGATCTGGCATTTGAAAGCGTTTCGATTTATATGTTAAGTTCGATGTTAGGGAAAAACCAATGCACTTACTACATTTTCATTCTTGTAAGTCTGGTTGTCAATTTGCCTGGAAACATCTTTTATTTTCTAGGGGCATCTCATGGGATATAAAGTAGCATAAATCATTCTACCTCATTTACCATTGGGAATTACTGTTAAGGGTAAATTTTGGTGCAGCCAATATATATCACAGTAATACATAAATAGAGTGCCAGAAATGACCTTAATCTTCTCTGACAGCTATTAGCATCTCATGGAGAAAGACAGAGTGAAAAGTCAGCTGCTTGTAGATGAACAGGGCAGTAACTGAAACTAGCACTATTTTCCAATTTGTTAGTAAATATGGGGATTTTATAGTTCTCACTGTACTGGTATACATCCTTCTCTCCTTTATTCTTTCACTCTAGTTATCTGCAGGCTCCATGACAAGCTGAGAGGACTGGAAAGGGCATTATCAGTATGACTCATTGTTTCAGCTCATTGGCCCTAGGACAAAGGTCTCTTTTTGTGTTCTTCATCTGAAGGATGAAAGAAAGAAGGAATCTGCACCATTTAGAGGAAAAAAAAAAATCCTGTTTCATAACACTTTGAATGCCAAGGATAAATTAAAAGATAAACAAAATTAGGGCTACCCCTAGTCTGTGTCCGTCTTCAAAAAAATGCATGTAAATGCATGAGGTCCCTAGGGAGCTTCTGTAGCAGTTTGCACACTCATACTCTTCATACCAGCATGTAACATAGAGGATGGTTTTGCATATGGGAATGTGTGCTTGTATGACTGTTTTCAGTAAATTTCAAAAAATAAGTGAAGAATATTTACAGGTTTGGATTATATAAATTCTTATATGCTGCTGTGTTAAGATTTTCTCATCTTTATTTCTAAAGTCTGTTGATAGTTTTCTTGAAATTTTCAGAGGGCTTCCAAACATCCAGAAATCACAGATTAACATAGAATCATTGAATTATTTGATTGGAAGGGACCTTAAAGCTCATCCACTTCCAACACCCTGCCACAGGCAGGGACACCTTCCATTAGACCAGGTTGCTCAAAGCCCCATCCAACTTGGCCTTGAGCACTTCCAGGGATGGGGCAGCCACAGCTTCTCTGGGCAATCTGTTGCAGTGTCTCATCACCCTCAATAGTGATTTAACAAAAATTCACATCTTGTCAGGGTTTGGTTCCTGTATTTAGTTTCCACAAGTAAAACTCCTAGAAAGCGAGCTCTGCTCACTTGTGACAACACCCAGGAATCCACAATCTGTTTAAAAAGCAATATAAGACATAAATTCTGTTTGGGATATCTAAATCTCATTTAACGACTTCAAAGTATTAAAGAAACAGTAAGTAAATACAGTTTTCTTTGCAGGTTGCTTTTTTTTCTGGTCACTTTTTTCACAGATGCCAATATCCTTCTTCAATTTATCAACTTCAGGAGGGAAAAATTTACCGTGTTGTTATATTTATTGTCCCACACATATTGTACATGTTCTATTCACCATTCTGAAAAGATTCTTTACAGGGAAAGGAGTGTGTAACCACAACATCTTTACCATTTGCCAAGCATTGTCTCTTTAAATCCTTTTTAATTTTTACACTCTTTATATTTGAAAAGAACTCCTTAGTTTGGTCATACTATCTAGTTTGGATATACCATCTAGTTTGGCTATACCATCAGAATGCTAACAATGAAAGGCCACAGACTTTCTTCTAGCTGCATGAGAATAAGGGCAGGCTATTTAAAGTATTTGTTACTAGAATAATGATATTAAACATTGCTTAATATAGTTGCAAAAACTGGTCTTAAACAGAAAATTGCCAAGCAAAATGAAACTTCAAGAACTTCAAACTGCTATTTACCCATGTTATTTACCACTGGCTGTCTTAAAGATCTCTAAAATACTGAAAAATAATTACTTTGCAGAAAGATTTTTAAACTGGCTAGATCTGAATTAGAATAAATTCATAAAGTCAATGCTCAGTCACACTGAATTCAGGTATTCTTTTGTAATTTATATGTTATAATTTACTGTATGAGGTTGTGTTTGGCTTCCAATGTGTCATAATTCTATGTAAAAAGTAAACCAGGAAAATGCAAAGTCAAAGCTTATACTTCCTCTAATGTTTAGCTAGCAATTTTAAGGTTGCCACATTTGTCACTCATAGTTGAAAAAAAACCCTAAACAACATGGCGCCAATGCAAAAAAGAATTTGTCTTCCAGAAACTTAACACTGCATCAGACTAGATAAACTTTAGAGTTCCCCCTGAAGATAGTCTTAGTAATCTTATTTCAGGTATTGTATTTTTAGTTCCGGTACTATATTTGCAGACACAGTGTCTTTTACTGGGGTTTTACATTTTTCTTCTTCCCCCCCCCCCAACTGAATATACTTTATGTTTCTAATGAATGTTTTTAATTTTGTTGTCTCAAAAGGAGTTAGACTTAACAGCTAGGTCAGGGACCTGAGAATGGGGGATTTTAATTTAATATCACCTTCCATATACAACATCTTCACTGTGTTTGAGTCCCTGATAGAAAGCCTGGAAGTAATATCCATTTGCAAACACTGTTAATGTTTTCAGCTTGTTAGCAGTAGCAATTGTAATTCTTTTTATGCTGCGGCAATGAAGATGCAGAGAAAAGATCAGGATCTGGGTATCCAAATCACAGTTACGTTCCCAGATCTGTCCCATATGGTCTTATTGACATTACTCTGTCTTCATCAGCTTCCTCTGTAATGGATATGTACCTTGTCTACTCAGCAAGGTCTGGAATGAAACCTCCAGCAATTCTCAGGTTAGACAAGATAGTTGAGGCTGCCATACATGCTCTCTGGCCTCTCAATTCATTCATCTTCAGGAAGAAGTATTTTGCTAGGTTAATAATATTGAGGGGATGGATAAGACAGACATTCTGTTGCACCTTTCTTCTATTAACATAGACTCAAAAAGGCTTGCAAACATAGTTGAAAAAAAAAAAAATACCTACAACAAAAACAGGGGACTGTGGTGTAATCTATTTCTTATGTCTGTGGTAAAAATCAAGAGTTTCTTTGATTTACAGAGTAAAATGAAAATAATTGGGTTTACCTATTAGAAGACAATAGTTTAATTCAGTATTATCTATTGTATGGTTAGACCTGTTGGCACAATTACCTGTTATAAATTAAACTAATTGAAGAAATAGCTAAGTCTTTCTGATTAAGCTAAACTAGAAGTTTCCAAATATATTTATTGTGAGTACGATGCAAAGACTGCACAATGGAAATTTCACACTGAAGAGTTATAAAGTATCAAAGGAAATAAAACTAAAGGAAATAATAAAAGCAACAGGTATCTTAAACCAAGAGCACCGCTAAAATCTGTCTGTATAGCATATCAGATATTGCTTTCTTATTTCAACATAAAAATGTGCTGATTTTGTCTGATGCTTGCTTCCAGTTAGTATGTAAAGCATTCTGAAACAGAAAGGCAGCATATTGAGTTAATTTTTAAAATATTCTACATTTAACATGTAAAATGTACATTACAGTTTCATATGTTTTAACAGTGGGTTAAAATAGTCACATTTTGGTTCTAAAAATGCATGGCTTTGTGTAGCAGATTTGTAATTTTGTTCTTCAATGTTAAACTACTTTTCTTAGAATATTTTGTGGGGAAGTCTCTCTTTTTTTCCTTCCTCTTTCACCTAAATAATTCAAAAATGGATTTTCATTAGCTGCTAGCTCCTACACCAATTAATTTTTTAGTCTGTTAAAATATAGAAAGTCTGAAGTCCAGCCACAGCCCTTTATTCATTTTGTGTAAGTGCTTGGTTTAACACTTCTAACAGTAAAATGCTGAACTTTGAAATGTGTCACTCAAGCCCTAAAAAAATGTCAACTTTTGCACCTAGTATGAATATATCCTGTTATAAATTAAAAGTAAGTCATCTGTTGTGCCTTTGTAACCACAAATGATTCTATATTGCAATCTATTAAAATAAATATAATTATATAATCCAGAAGCTAAGTAATTCCTACCAGTTTCATACCAAAAGAGTTTGTCAAAATGAACAATCTGGCATACATTCAGCATCTTAGTAACCAGACAACAGCTATTAAATACCTGTGGGCTATATTCTGCTGGTTGTTTCTTGACTGCAGGCTAATTGAAGAGTTTGAACATGAAAAATAAATTGTAGCTATACCTTTCAATAGAAGGCTTATAAAAGAAGCATGCAAATATTTTGATAATAGATATGCTGCACTGCTCTTTGAACATCTTATTTGCTAACAAATTGCCATTTTACACTTGAGATCCAGCAAAGCTAGAGGTATCCCTTTTTGTGATCTGAAAGACCACAGTTGCCAGATGTGGGATTATAAAGAGAAATGGGAACAGAAACATGAATTTAAGCTTAAGACTAAATTAAGAAAAAAAAAAAAAAAAAAAGCTACAGTAGAATGGAGAGTAGCAAGGTAGAGATTATTTCTGTCTTCCTGTAAAAACAAAACTTTTCACTCTTCTTATCATCACCCTCAGAAATTGTAACCACATTGTAATAACAATCACTTTCATGGTGAAGCAATTGTGAGCAGTCTGTCAGAGATGGCGGTCTTGCAAAAACAGGTTGATAATCAGCAGGAAAATTTTAATGTGCAAGTTGGACACAAAACAGGCATAGTAAGTAGTTTATCTGGGAAATCCAAAGTGAAAACTTGGATTTCCACAGCTACAGAAGTTAGTCAGTGGACTCTGATGAAATAATAAAGGCAGATTTCTTATCCTAGAGTTTTTTTTGTAGCTTCTGGCTTTCTCTTTGCCTGTTGTGTTTTTTGCACTGGAGACACCCAGTTAAATGTTCTAAATTTTACTCTTGAAGATAATAAAGAAAAAAAAAAAGAAAAGATAGAGGTCTTACCTGTGTAACCTCAGGGCCTTCTAGGTTTAAAGATATAGGTATTACAAAAGTTGAATTAAACATCTGATGCAGAGAAGTAAGAAGTTCTCTTCACAGACACACGGAAAGCTTTAGGAGTTACAATTTCCTGCCAGTATAAGTCACTTCTGCTTTAGTTTTGCAAACTCTCAGTATGGCACTGCTTACTGCATGCTATTTTGGGTGCCTTGAGTAAAACTATGAACACAGGCACTTTTGTCCAAAACATCATAAGGACTCTCTGATGTTCATTCAGAGTTCAGAATTAGAATGCAGGAGGCTCTAGCAAGAAAACTACAGGCTTATTTTCTTTCTCCTAGTGGAAAAATAAAGTACACCCTGGCAAGTAACCAAGGTAGTGGGAAGGTAATTCATTTTGTGTGAGACTATTTTGCAACTGAAAGGGATATGACCTCTGTTTAGAGATGAGACAGGGAAACAAGTGATCAGTACAGAGTAGTCACAAAAGTTAGTCAAAGAAGAGAGTTTCTACAGTCTGTTTCTTGCCCTCCAGCCTTTTTTTCGCCAAAATAAGTTAGTTTCAAGAATCATAAAATCTTCTCATTGAGAAAAAAACACATGTCCAAGGTATTTGTTTATGTTCTTACATGTTTTGAGAGACACTAAATAAATCCTTTTACTTTTCTTACAACTGTCTACAAAAGCTAATTTTTATCTACAAGCTGGTGTTGAATATTTGTAGTCACCTGAAAAATATAATAAAAATAGTCTTCATTAAAAAAAAGATAAGAAGACTTTCAAAATCTTGTGGAATAATTTTCATAGAAATTAATTTTTATCTTAAAATAATTTAGTAAATTTTGAACAATAATTCAAGTATTCATTGTGGATTCCTTGTGCTTTCAAAAAGAAATATGGATCTTTTGAGAATATAGAACTGTGAATTACAGTAACACTTCTGTAATTATTAGGGAAAATATATTTATGATGAGATAGTTTAAACCTTAGTGCTATATCAGTATTAGCTCCAGGCCCAGATGATTTCTGAGAAGTCCTGAATGGTAAAAAAAATAAACCAATGCAAACATTAAATTTTGTATCCTTAATGTATCCTGCTAATGATAAAGATAAATTAATAAAACAAACAAACAAAACCACACACCCCCCAAAAAAAAACTAGAACAATTTTAGATTTTTCATTATGAAATTAATGGTTTAAGGCTGCCTTAAATATGCCTTCAATTGACAGATTCATTTTTAATCTCCAAATTGCCTTCTTTGAAAGAGAAAATTTTGACATCTCAAGAAAAGTTCCCTCTCCTTTTTTTTTTCCTGACATGACCTAAGAGAATTTAGCAACTCTTCCTATCTGGGAATTGAAAAACTCTTGTCTGTACTTTTGCCATGTATTTTTAACATGTTTTTTCCTGGAAAATAAGGAAAGTAAATTCTGACCAGCCCTGCAGATCTTTCTCAGACATTCAGGAATCTCATGGCCAGAGCACAGTAGATGGTGAGCGAGAAAATGGGATTCTTCAGCATATGTGCTACTATAAGAAAACATGACCAGACAGTGTTGCCGTGTCAGAGAACAACAGCATGGTCTGCAATAGGAACAGTTTTGATTGACGCGTATGTGAACTCTTGTACCTTGGTTAACACTGAATTATTGTTTACTGTCTTTATGTCTATAGATGTCAGTCAAACCAGCTGTTTCCAAATGAATACAAACCACATTAATATCACAGACCTTAAAACATGAAATGAATGAGTTTGAAATAACACAGGAAATCTGTGCATCCATTATGTCCATGTTGACACAGTCAGAAGGCTTTGTACTCTATGGAGGAGTATTTTGTACACTGTCTGAGCAGCTCACTATTTGTGAGATTATTCAGAATTACTTATCAGTCTTTTGAGGATGATGTCCTGATAACTTCTTGAGAATTATCTCCGCCTAACCACTTCAGTATAAGTAATATAGTTTCTGTATCAGACTGGAAATATAGAAACCGCACAATTTATCAAGCTCTATACAGCTTCTGATTTAAGAAGTAACTAGATTGGGTAACATTTTTTTTCTCAAATCATGCCTATACAATAACATACAGATTAAGGTTCTTTGGTAACACTGTTCATAGTAATGATGATTTAGTTATTTATTAAATTAGATATCAAAACCAAGCTAACAAAGACTTCTTTCTGGTGCTCAAGCATTTTTGCCTGTGCTAGGCAAAGCTTGATTTCTTTGTCTTAAAGTTGATGTTAGATTTAAGTGATGGAATCAACATAAACTAAGACCACACTTTCATACCTTCTGCACTTATCATGTACTTACCATGCCTGTTTGGTTGGTTAGTTCCTTTTTTTAAGAAACAGGAATTCTTGGGGAAAGCTACTGTTTAGTAAGCATGGCTGTAACCTACCTTTGGTTTATGGTCTGACATCAGCTCTGCACAGGGTTAGGTATAGCAGATGTAATATAGAAAAATTGGAAGAGGAGAAAAATGCTCTCCTAAAGTGTGTGGAAACTGAAGAAGTGTAATTGGAATTCAGTGATAAGTTACTATTTACCACCTGGAAAACAGATTTTTTATTGATGCTGCTTCTCACTGGCTTTCTAGCAATACAGAAGAGGTGATGGTTCATTCGCCAAGTCAGAATTAACTAGACATAGGTGTAAGAAAAGGGTAAAACCATTGTTGACAGTTGGCAAATAAGATAAGCTCATTTATTGAGAATGCTGAATCTTGTCACAGGATGGAATCTAAGTAAGGTGTGTCAAATGAAAGGAACGGAAATAAGCAGATATTGAAAACAAACAAACAAACAAAACCTCAAAACAGTATATTTTATTTCTTCTTATTTCATGTATCTGTTGTTTAATTATTCTTCTACTAAGTTTGTGGGCTGCATTTACCCAACACAGGGTTTTAGAGGAAATTCAGAGATGGGATGTCAGTTCCATTCACCTGAGGGAGAATTACTGTCATAAAACACAGGGAAGGAAAAAAGACTTTATACCAAAAAAAAAAGTAGACATTTTACTTTGACTATATTTGTTTCTAAAACATGACAAAAGAATGAATTGCACGTATATTAGTTTACGGAGAGTAAGAAGCAATGGTTTTATCTACATATAATGGTGATTATTTTTGAAAGAAAGCAGTTTAAAAAGCTTCATGTTTTGAAAAAGTTAAATGAAATTAGTCAAACATCTGCCAAGTTTTATGGCAAGCTGCCATATGAAAGCAACATATGTAAAGACATATCTACTAAGTCCTGTCCTCGATTTTGCATATGAATGCATTGTTTCTGTGAACTAAAACTAGGGGGAAGCAGAGGTATTCAGTTCCATATTTGGTCTCTGAATATCATGCAGGTGATGATGTTTTCACACTTCTGTAGAGCATTAGCATGAAAAATGAGAAGTGTGAAGCTTTATTCTTTGGTTATTTTTGTTTGATATGTGTATTTCCAACTTCCAAGTAACAGCTTATAATTTTAGCAAATACAGTGAAAAATAGGGTAGGTTTTTCTATTTGTGATATCAGACGAAATTGAATTTACACAGTGAGAGACAGGGAGGACAGAATCCAATGATTCTTCCAAAGCACCCATACCCAAATCATGGCTCTTGTGTTTGTTTGGAATAAGCATTTAGGATTTGCATCAAGCTAAGCAGAATCATTCCAGGCTAGGTAAGCAGTGTGCACATCACTACTAAAAGGTGGAGAAGGTACTGTAAGAATAGCAGCAATGGAATATGTGTCTTTTTCCAAAGTGAGTCTTTGGAACTTAAGGGAGGCAGAGCTCTAAGAGGAGCCAGGTGGGAGCAAGAGAGGAAGGAGAAGTGGGAATTGAAGGGCAGCGTAGGCTCACATGCAGGTTCTTGGTGGTTTGTTTGTTTGTTTTTTTTTTGCATTCCTGAGAAATATTTGTCACTTTAGAGAATAAATATAAAGAACTGATTGAAAGCATTTTGACTAAATATTTTTCTTTTTTTTCCACCCTTCCACTTTAATAATTGCACTGCAACTAAACTTCTGTTCCCACAAAAATAAGTTATAAATCACAGCTTCTGGAACAGAAGTTAGAAGCTATACGTGAGGCAGTGTAAATACAAGAATACATGGATTAATCTTCAACACCAATGGAACCCTTTTTCCTGGAATTCTTTCAAATCAATTTCAAAATTTCTTTGAGTCTCATTTATTTCAATATTTAAAGTTCTGTATGTTTGCATTTTCCCCACATGATTCAGTGCTCTCTGTTTTATGACATCCCTTATTTCTTCTTTTTTTTTTTTTTTTTTTTTAACTAGAGGGGAAAGAATCATAGAATCATAAAATCATAGAGTAGTTAGGGTTGGAAAGGACCTTAAGATCTAGTTCCAACCCCCCTGCCATAGCCAGGGACACCCCACACTAAATCATGCCATCCAAGGCTCTGTCCAACCCGGCCTTGAACACCACCAGTGATAGAGCATTCACAACTTCCCTGGGCAACCCATTTCAGTGCCTCACCACCCTTACAGTAAAGAATTTTTTCCTCGTATCAAATCTAAACTTCCCCTCTTTAAGTTTGAACCTGTTACCCCTTGTCCTCTCACTACAGTTCCTCATGAGGAGTCCCTCCCCAGCTGTTGAGGTGTAAGCCTCACCAAGGCTAACAACTCACCTAGTTCGTTCACTCACTCACTCACTCACTCACTCATTCACTCACTCACTCACTCACTCACTCAACCGCTCACTCCCCCTCTTTCTTCCCCCAGTCCCGGGGGGATGGGGAGGAGAATGGAAAGAATGCAACTCTCACAGGTTGAGATAAGAACAGCCCAGTAACTAAGGTATAACACAAACCACTGCTGCTACCACCAATAATAATAATGA
>JARCZZ010019304.1:0-18799 GCA_030323915.1 Brotogeris chrysoptera | reverse complement strand
CCTGCCCATGGCAGGGGGGTTGGAACTGGATGATCTTAAGGTCCTTTCCAACCCTGACTATTCTATGATTCTATGATGGATGGAAGGATGGAAGCACAGGATGGACAGAAGGAAGTACAAATAATATAGACACACCAAAGCATGAATGTGAGGAAGGAAAGACAGAACAGACAGAAAAAGCTGGACAGACAGAAGCAAGTTAGGAGGCAAGAAAGGACAGAGGGTGAGACAGAAGAATGGATGGATGAACAAAAGGGAAGAATGACAACTGGAAGGACAGGGTCAAGAAGCCAGATGAAAGGATGGAGGGAAGGAAGGAATGTAGGATGGAAAACAGATGGAAGGAATGAAAATAGGATGGAAAGGTCACAGAACAACTGATTAAAGGGAAGACAGAGGGATATAAGGAAAGGACAGACAAGGGAAGAAACAGAAAGGAGGGAAATAATGGAAAGGCGGAAGAAAGAATGGATAGAACAGATGGAAGGATGTGGTAATAGAGGTACAGAAGAGGATGGACAGAAAATGGGAAGGAGGGATGGAAAAGAGGGGTGGAGTACAGACAGAAGGATGAAAGGAATGACAAAAATAATTGACAGATGAAAGATGGATGAAGGCGGAAAATGACGGGTGACAGGAGGGAAGAACACAAGGAAGGAAAGGTACAGACGGATGGAAGGACAGCAGCAAGAAAGGCTGTATGGAAGGAACACAGGCAGATTAAATGGTGCACTGGCAGATGCAAAGTATGAAACAACTTAAGTATAAAAAGACAGAAGTATGAAAGTACGGACAGACAAAAGGGTGGAAGGTAGAAAGAAATAAAGATGGACAGAAGGAGGGAAAGACACAGGACAGGAGTAATGATGGACAGATGGAAGGGAAGAAGAAAAGACTGAACAATGGAAGGAATAATGGACGGATGGAACGAAGGAATGACAGATGATTACAAGGACAAATGGTAGGAGGGGTGGAAGGAAGGAAGAATGGAAGGACAGAAAAAAGGATGAGTGGAAGACAAAGATGGAATCAAGGGTGTTAAGGAAAAATGGAGAATAAATATAAGGATTGATGGACAAGAGGAGGGAAGGAAGGACCAAAGGATGGAAGTCAGGATGGAAGAAGGGCAGAAGTACAGGTGCAAGGAACAAAGGACAGAAGAAAGAAGTAGGAATGGATGGAGGGAAGGATGGAAGATCAAAGGAAAGACAGAAGGACAAGTAAGAAAATAACTGATGGAAGGAAGGCGAGAGATGGAAGGGTAGAAGGACAGACTAAAGGAATGATGGATGCAACGAAGGAAGGAATGAATTACAAACAGAAGGATGGATGGTACAAAGGGGGTGGAAGGATGCTCTCATGAAATGAGTGGTTTAGGGTTGCTCAAATAATGAGCATCAAAGGTACTGCGAGAGCAGGTTTAATGATCTCTGCAGGCTCAACGTTAACATATTACATGGGTGTAGCGTACAAAGGAACACTGACGTAAAATTGAGCTAAAACTGATAGAGCAAAGGCACAAAGGGGGGTGAAGGGTGTGTGTGCACCCTCCTGTTGAGTCACGAGGGTCAGACTTGACCCCTCTTGCTATCTGGACTGCTGACGGAGCCCAAGTGCAGCTGGATCTAGTCTTAATCTCAGACTTGGTCAGGGGCTTACACCTGAAGGGTTACAGGTGTCATTTAGCAGCAGGTTGCAGTTTTAAGGTGGATCTTAGTGAGTCATTAGAATTCACTACAGCTGCTATAACGGCGTGTACACGTGTACAGGTACCTGTTGAAACTTCCCCTCGGACAGATGGACAGAGGATGAGTGGAATGATGGATGGAACAATGGATGGATAGAAAGTATGGATGAAAGGAAGAAAGGACAGATGTATGGAATGACAGATGGAAAGGACAGACTGAAGGAAGGACACATTGAAGGAAAGGTAGGAGCATGAAGGCAGGAGGGACAAAAGGATTAACAGAGGTAAGGGATGGGAGGAAGAATGGATGGAAGATACAGAAGGAAGGAAAAAACTAACTACAGGAAAGAATGGTGGATGGAAGGAAGGGAGAAAGAGAAGGAATGACTGAGGGACATATGGAAGAAGGAAGTAAGAATGGTAGAGGGAAATCTGAAGGAATGTTAAGGACATATGGAAGTTTGAAGATGGAAGAAGGGAAGCATGGAAGAAAGGATGGAAGGTTGGAAGGAGGGGAATAAAGAAGGACAACAGGAAGCGTGTAAGGACAAAAGAACAGAAAGAAAACTGGTTGGAATAATGGGAGGAGAGGTGTAAAGAAGGCTGGAAGCAAGGAAGGACAAAGGATGAAAGATGGGTGTACAAAAGGAATAAAGGATGGAAAGAAAACTGAGAGGACGAATGGACAGCCAAAAGCACGGTGAGATGGAAGGACAGATGGAAAGAATGAAGCAAGGACAGAAGACAAGAATGAACCATGGAAGGACAGACAGAGGAACAGGAAGAGGGAGGACAAATGAAAACACAGGCAGAAAGAAGATGGAGGAAGAATGGAAGGAAGGATAAAGGAACCGACATAAGAAGGGAGGGAAGAAAGGGCAAATGGAGGAAAAAATGGAAGGACAGAATGGAGGGAAGGAGGGGAAGGAAGGAAAAGGAAAGAAGGGAACCTGTTGTTCAGCGTGTGTCAACTCTGTAGGTCCTGCACCACTCCAGCCTGATGACAGCACAGGAGATGCTCTTGTTCATGATGTGAGCCTTTCAGATGGCCTAAGAGGAACGTGTGCCCTGAGCTACGAGTAGGTAAGATAAATCATTTCAACTTTTCTCACTACTTTTATTCCGTGTTGCAGTGACAAACATTCTCAAGAATTAACAAAGGCACAATGTTAACGGGAAGGTTGTGCAAGTGTTTCAGCACTGAGTAGTTCCAGTGCCTTATGTGCCATGGGAGGCACTTCCTTCCTCTTGCATACACAACAACTGATTGTTTCAACTGTATTGAAACAATCTACAATTGTTTGAGAAGAGACAAGCCAAACATCTGCATTACCTTCCCCAACAAAACCAGACCTTGGCAGTCATTAGAACTTGTCCAAGCCATCCGTGAGAGCTGGTGCCAGAGCCATTAAGGCAAGTTTTACAAGGGACAGTTTGGATCTGGGCCTGAACAGCTTAAATATGCTTGTAAGATACTCATTGTAATTCACCTGATGGGTGGTCTCTGAGAGCAGGAGTGACTGAGCTGCCTCAGCACCGAGCCTGCTCTGGAGAGTTTGGTTTAGTTCACAGCTCAGCCACAGGCTAAACTATTGGACATGACATGAGCCCTCTTTTCCCTCTGTAACAAGAAATTATCACTTCAGTACCTCACACTGGTGAGAAAAGACAGAATTCATTAACCTCTGGGTGTTCTCAAGTACTTTGATCACGAAGGTCACATAGAAATGACAGTATAAAGTAGTGGGTTAGTCTAAGATTTACACACCATGACACATTCACATTAAAACAAGCAGCTGGTAGTAGATGTGGTAGTGGTTTCTGGGAAAAACTTAAAGGATACCCATGAGCTCCTCCAGTTAACATTTGCTCATTTGTTTTTGGTTATTTAGCATGAGGTGTCCCTGCCCAATGCAGGGGGGTTGGAACTGGGTGATCTTAAGGTCCTTTCCACCCCTAACTATTCTATGATTCTAGGTCAGGGACATGCTGTAGCTATGTAAATCCTGATAGTTGTTTATAACAACAGTTACAATCCATAGAATTATAATCTATATAATTATAATCCATAATTCTCTATAATCACAACTTATTATAATTTCATCACACCCACTTCCTGCAGACATTTTGCTGTCAACACACAAACAAAAGAAGAAAGTGCTTTGGAACCCATGTGCCAAGTTTGCAGTTATCAGAAGCCAAAGTACCTGCTGGGGTAAGGATCATCCCCTGGAAGTACACCCAGATACTGATCCAGAATCCCCTCCAGCAACAGTTGTGGGAGGAGGGTCCTCCCCATAATGTGTTTAAACAGATAAAACAATTTATCCAACACTAAAAAGGTGAACCTCTTTTTCCACAATGGCACTTTCTCCCCAGTCTCTATCCTCTTTAAATACAAAAGTGTTGAAATCCCAAACTCTAATTATACCTTGACCTTGGCTCATTTCTATCTCTGCTTCACATTTTACAGTCAGGCAGTGTCTGTGAATAGGTCAGCTCAAAATGGGGAGCAGCATGTGGTGTGTCCAGACAGGAAACAGAATGATCTCCAGTTTTATATCAAGTACCACAGAGGGAAAAAGCAAGGAAAGTGCCAGCATTAAAGAATGTTTTCTAAACATTTTAATTCCACTGATGGTATTTTATACAGCAGTCACTGTGTGTTTTGGTTTTGCTCCCACTACTGACCTTCCAGGTCTGTGCTGTTACTTGAGGTAGTAAGAATGAACCCCTAAGTAAAAAAACCAAGCAAATACAAATGTCCAAAGGGATGCTCCTTGCCACGTTCCTGCTGACTGCTCCACCTCATGCCTAGAGAGCAGTGGCTATTATAACCTCTGCTGTCTGCACAGGTTTACACTGAGTCAGACACAATCCTGTATTTCTCACATAAAAATATCACCCTTTGAAGCAAACCGTGGTCGTGCTCCCCGAGGACTGGACACGTTCTACATCCATTCTGAGCACTGCGTGAGAGACCTGAAATGATTTACAAAGGAAGACAGTATCATGGAGATGTAAACTGTGTGCATGCTCCACTTCACATGCTCGCATTCTTAAGTTAAACACCCCGAGTCCTGGCCTGACCTCATTACACCCATTGGCCGCTCTCCTCATGAAGCTCCATGTGACCTGCAGTAGTTCAGCTACATTATTTTCAGTAGATGATTTTCCTATTAAAGCCAATTAATTCTCTGCCCTGACTTCACCATTGGCATTCCTTCTCATTTTTAACATCCTGTGATTTCACTGTCTCCCTGAAAGCACCACTCGTGGGGCTGCATGTGGGGGGACTGCAGCGCAATTCCCTTTTTATTAAAATGGAAATCTTTGGAGATAATCATGCAAAGATTGCAATGATGAATGTGAAAAGCTGAACATCCCCACACTTAATATAAAAACTCATATGAGTTTTTGATGCTTCAATCATCATCATTTCATGCTTGGAAGTGGAGGGCCTGACAAGACATCAGACCAGAGCCCTGTTCTAGGGATTGCTCTATCCAAAACACTGCAGGAAAGTACTGTGCTACCTGGGTTTTAAGCTGGTTTTGATCTATTTTGGGGTGCAGAGAGGGGAGTGCTTTCAACCACAAACTTACGCAACTACTCAGGAAACACAGTTCAGTGACCATTCCATTTCCTAAGGGAAAGAAATGACCACACTAGAAACAAAGCAAACTGTACTCCAGCCACAGGCTCTGCAGCACAAGTGCCCGGCCCTGGGCTTCCCCCTCCATGTGTCTGTGCAGCTGCTCAGCCATGGGTCTGTCTGTTCCCCCCAGACAGGGAGTTGTTTGTGCACAGGACACAGGTTTACTGGTGGAGAACAGCTGGACTTTCTTGATGATCTTTGCCAACCTTGTTGATTCTGTGATCACACAAACCATGGCTTCATAGAACTGTGACTTCGGTAACAGCAGGAAATGCACCCGTAGCACTTAACCTGCAGTACCCACCTCATGCCAGTGAACGTAGTGATGCACACGCAGAGTTCAACAGGATGAAGAAAAACGTGAGAAAGACTGAATCTGAAGTTAGTTTCTCAGTGGTCTCACTCAAAAGCACTTCAGTCACAAGTAAGTACCCACCATCCACTTGCCTACATGGAAAACAGTGACAACACAGCCCACACGCCAGAAGCTGCCAAAGAAACAGGATGCACGTTTGATGCTACATGCTGGTTATTGCATTTTCTTATTTTTCTGCACCAACATACACCTTACAATTAGTGCTGTCCTGCATGGGCCAATTCCCATGATGGCATTGCCCATCAGGACATAGACATGGATTCGCCACCTGAAGTAAAGCCTGAGCCACTGCCATTTTGAAAACAAGACATCTAAGAACTGTACCTTTTCAGTAGGTTACTTCAGGTTGCCTTTTCCCCACACCAGTAGCCAAAATACTGGCACATCTCGTTCAAGTGCATAAATACAATATTCCTCAACTGTGTGCACTCTGTGAAACTGGAAGTATCCAAGGAAAGATTATGGAAGCAATCCCCCCATGCCGTTCTCTTGATTCACCAGTCTCAACATACTGGTGCTGGCTATACAATCCCAGTCCCTTCAAATGGGGATTACTGACCTGAGGAAAGCTGGGATTTCAACTGCACTTTAGGGAGCTCACCATTCCCTGTGTGAAGTCACCTGGAGCTGGGTTACACTGTCCCGGAGCAGCTGAGATGCCTTCAATCTGAGCTGCCTAGAATGCCATTGATACCACGAGCCATTGCTCATGGTTGGGGTAGGTCTCCGGGCTCCACAAAGTACAGCTCCTCCATGGTTCATAGATGACAGACGGCTTTGGACTCTTGGGGTTTGGTGTTATGTCCCAGATTTAAATCTTATTCCTGATTCTCATCCCTCTCCCTCCCCCCCAATTCGATCCTAGCTCCAGGCATGATTTGCAGAGAGACTCAAAGCAATGACCTTGGATTGAGCTCGCCAAATGAGCACAGCTGAGAGGGATTGGTTTTCCCATCAGTGGAGCTGTCAGAATGGTTCTGCTGATCTCTGGGTGTGTTTTCATTTCTCCCCTTGTTTGCCAAACGAGACGAGGAATGTGCCACATGACAGAATGATGGAGGAAATTAAATTAATAGGAAATGAAAAGCACAAGTTGTTTCAGCACAGGGAGACCACCTTGCACTTAACTGCAACTTGACTGTAAGAAATCCTCCCCTGTGCTTTCCCCCTCCTTCCTCCCTCTGTTCCTTCAGAAAACTTTAAAAGCCTAGAATATCTTGGGGTATCATCTGCTCTAACTGTAAACCTTGAGATGCATCCAAATAAATACCTTGGGTCTGAGCAAACCTGAGCCATCTGATGTGTCTTGGTCGAGATGGATCGCCTCCTCTTTGAGGGTTATCTTCTGGCTGGGGCTGATCTTCCTAAAGAACAATCAAACAGAATCAGACAAAACACCAAAGACAACACTGTGGGTTTTTTTAGAGAAGCAGGTGTGTGATCAGCTCAAACAGTCAACAGAGGCTCACAAACACTCCCAGGATAACCAGCCTGGGATGTACCCCAAGTATAATCAAATGCTTAAGCACAGTGAGATAGAGGACACAGAAGGAATAGCTGTGGGAGACAGGGCTGATAGAGCTGCTTTGCATTCTAAAGCTGAAAGATACTGAGATCCTTACCTGTGTCTGTAAACACATCTGGGGCCTACCCAAGTGCCAGTGGCAACCATATCCCTGGGTTTACTGGAACGGGACAAACCAACTAGACACAAGGGAACTAGTTTTCTTCTGGGAGACAAAGCATCTGCTGCTGAGAATGTATTTTACATTTTCCATCTGATAACAATGATCAATACCCAGAGCGAGCACTCAGATAAAGCGAGAGCTTAAAACCGGTCTCATCACATACGCACATGAAACCAAAAGGATTTATTTTCTAACCCCCCAATTCCAGCTCCAGAAATAGCTCAGACAGTGCAATTACAGTGTCGCTCCCATTCTGTTGCCCTATACGGGACCATGGACACGAACCTGGAAAAAACCAGCAGGATTGTGTTGGCAACTTGAGAGATGAAACAAAGGCCCCCCCGCCCCCTTTGCTTTGCAGGCACAAATCAATACTGCTGGCAGAAAGCACAAACCATAACTGAATGTCCTGGAGAGGCATTTCCCGTGGTCCCACCAAGCCTCTGAGCCCACACTAAGGAGCAGCAGGAGGTCTGTGTGGGTCACTGGACCTGCTGTAGGGATTCTGACAGCTGGAGAGCTACGGAAGGACTGAAAAGGCGGGTTCTGTTACAGCAAGGCAGAGCTGACCTGCGGATGCTCTGTGGAATGGAGCTGACTGCAATATAAGTGGGTTTACAAATGGGGCATCAGCAGGTCATCATTGCACAGTCAGGTGCTCAGTTCTCAAGCTGCAGAGCCAACAGGGTGTAGTACAGGTATTCTGGTATTTTCATCCTACTGCTGCTTAAATCTAGCTAAAGACTGAAGCCCACTTGTTCAACCCAGGTTAGCAGTGCTTTTAAAATGATTTTGTAGAGCCACTTCTTGTATGTTTTACTTCTACACACACTGACAACACTTGTGGTGTGAGGCGTGAACTCACCTGTGCTCCAGAGGCAAAACTTGAGGACACCCAACCAAGACAGTGACAGCTGAAAGTATGAAGTGTCTCAATCACATAATGTGATATGGTGACAGGAGATTAAGAAGTGTTACTACTTGGATCTGTTCCCTGTCCCTTTACACTAGTAGAAAGTACAAATGCATTTAGATCAGAACCACGGTGCTGTGATCAATGTTCTGAAGTGGGTTTAAAATTATTTATTTCAGAGACTTTCCCTTCCCGAATGGGGGAATTGGTTTAGAAATTGGATTAATTCCATCCCAACCAAAGAGCCTACCCAAACCCTTTATTTAATCTCATAGGAAAATATTAACCAGTGTCTTCCACAAGCTCCCAGGAGTTCACTCCATCATCTCTCTGGCAGCCTTCAGAAAACACTGGAAAAACATCTCCTGCAGAACTCAAACCTAACGGTTGATTAAAAAAAGAAAGAGGAGTTTGCAGACAAAGAAACAACATCTTTGTCTGTTGACAGCAACAGAATATAACTTGTCACCAGAGCTGGCATGCTGCATTAATGGCTCTTGAGTGCAAACACAGCTGAATGCTGTAAATACTGATGTGAGTGCCCTGGGCTTGGAAGTGGGCCATAGGTGAAACTTTTTCAGGTGAATACAAAATTGCCTTCAGTGTTTCTCCAACTTGAAATTCAAATATCCCCTTTTACCTGGAAGCCACCAGAACATTTACCAGCAGGAACTATTTCTGCTGCTGATGCAGCAGGCAGAGCAGGGAAAGACTTTCCTACCTACATGTGACAGCCACAGCTGTCAACATCTGTATAGAGCAAAACTGAGGGACCGGTCTTGAACATGTTGGAGTGCTAATGGATGCTGTGGTGAATCTGGGTTTTTTTATGTTTCAGCATGTAAAGTCTTGATGCTCTCAATGACAGCCTGGTTGCCATGGTTACTGGTGAGCCAGACGCTTACCTCAATCTGAGGAGCCACAGTCTGGTTTCTCCTCCATACCGGATGTGTCCACATGGACATTCCCTTAAACCTCGGCACAGACATTCCCATTCCCTTGGCAGAGGCAGTGTCACAAATCAGTGGCCAGCAATCAAATCTGTCTTTATAGGGAAAGACTCTTACATGAGTTCTGACACTTCCACAGAAACACAAAGATACCGCCCCATCCCCAGCAGCCTTTGGAAGCTCCTCAGAATTCCTCCCTACACAGCGTATGTTAAATTAACTCTTCCGAGGAAGGTGAGGCTGGACAGATCCTGATGTAAGCACTGGAGTCTTCCTCATGAGCTCCCAAGTCTGTGACCACTTCACGTGCCCAAACAGCTGCTCCCCAGTTCAGGGAGCTGAAACTGGTCCATTCCAGCACGTGCACTGGGGTGCCAAGTGAATGGGGCTTGCTGAAAACAGCGCATGTGCCAAAAAAAGGAAAGTCAATTTCAGTCCAGGTGAGAGGGAGCCGAAGGGGTGATGCCTGTGCAGCTGCTGCTGAAAAAGCTACATTCAGGTCAATAAAATTGGGTTTAGATAGGATATAAAGCAATGAGGGATTTTCAATCACCCGCTGTTCAGGGACTGCAGCAAGGCAGAGTAAGGGAGTCCCATCTCCTGCAGTCCTGGATGGGCTCGAGCCTCTCTGCGAAAACTATCACAAGCAAAACAACCCTACCAAACCCAACAACCCAGCAAAGCACGAGCCACAAACGTGTGCAGTGTTACCAAAGAACAGGGGGAAGAAACTATTTTCTACTCACTGCAGGTGAGAACCACGGCACAGATCTGGTCATGCCTTACCTCTCCTCTGACACCACCGCATTCTGTCCAGTGTCCAAGGACACTCGGAATGGAATGGTGTGGAACAGAGATGTACAGCACCATCCCGTGAGGCTGCAGTGTGGTAGTGGCAGCAGTTTCGATCCACAGGATGCCCTGATACCATTCCCATTAGTTCTGTCATTCCTGAAAAGCAAGAAGAAAAGAGAATCAAAATAACCCAAGGAAGTGAATGTGAGACTTAAATCCATAGGGAAGTCTTCAAAACCCAGGAGCAGTTTTGACCCATCCCGCTGCACTGCATTATAGCGGAATCTGAAGGTCACAAGCAATTTTAGACCATGATTGCTGGTTTTAAGCAGATAAACTCTAGCTTATAATTTAGCAAAGGTACCACATACTTTTGGGTTTGAAAAGGTAAAAAGCACAGTGATAAACAGGAGTCTTCCACCTGTCAGGTACCATTTCACAGCTCACGAATGGGACACTGAAAGATGAAGTGATGTGACCAGGTTCATAGAGGAATCTGTAACAGAGCTGGAGGCTGAGACCACAGCATGTGTCTGCCTCACTGCTACTTGTGCTGCAAAAGGAAAAGCTCCACCTGAAGTGGCTCGGAGAATACAACAAACAGTAGGTCTGTAAGGGAACAAACAAACAGGGAAAATAAATGGCAAAACAGCTTTTAGAAGTATTTATAACTCAGAGTTTTTTCACCATGTTTCAGGAGTTGATGGCATTGGCTTTGTACAGGGGATCGCTCAGGATTTCTGAGCAGTCTGTGTTGGGGAGAGCAGTAGCAGAAACAGCACACCACACACAGTCAACAGCCTAGTGCATAAGGGGCTTCAACACCCAAATAAGGGGGAAAATGCAGAACCAAAGCCAAAAGTACCTGACGGACAGGGAAAGATTGTATATAAAAGCTTTGTTTGTCCTAAATGTAACTTTTCTACGTTTAAGATTGAAGAACATGAGGAAACTGAATACTGGCTGCTGCTTTCCATGCTTTAGCTATAGTAATGCACATAATTTATGCTTAACACCAATACAGTGCTTCATATTATAGCAGATACATGGTGTGGGAGAGATGAACATATAAACTCCTACATCACAGAGGAATATGGAGGCTGTGGCCACGATCAGGAACCATGGTCTAGGCTGTTCCAAGTTAGCAACAAACAAGACTAGAAACTGGTGTCAAGCAGGTCTGAAAGAGCCAGTGCCATAATTTCACTGAAATCTAGCATACAGTCCCCCTCTGAAGAGAGTATATTCAGAGTACTGAGAGGAAAAAGCCAATCCTAGTACATAAAGGGGAAAACATGGTTATTTTATCCTCTCTGTGCGCATTACAGAATGTCTGCTGGATAAACTGGCTGGATCTCTCTAGGGACCTGCTATTACTGGTATAAATGATAAGGTTTTATTTACATCACACAAGTAAGAAACCAGCGTTTACAGAGCAGCAGCTATATAGAGCAAGGCACTCCAGCTCCAGGAAAAAAATGAGTTTTCTGAAGTTCATCTTCAAGCAACATCATTGAAACATGTTCAGGATTGAATTCTGAACCCCTGTTCTCCAAATGCTGGCGCAGCGTAAGTACAAAAGACTTGGATTTCTAATTGGTGCGTACTTTAAAGAAGAGTTTCCCTGCAAAGATCTAACAGATACAGAAGGGAAAATGCCAGAAAACAAACTCCTTGACCTACTTCCAGAACAGAAGAAACAGGCACAGGGCAGTGTCTGAAAAATGCAGGAATGTTCCAACAAGGACTCACTCCTGTAACTATCCTCAATCCAGCTCCTGAGCCAGGGAGTAACTCAGGGCACTGTTGTACTGCAGGTTTCTGCCATGCTCAGACAAAGAAATGAATACATTTTATTCAGACAAACACACCGCATGTGTGGGACTGGTACAGATTTGAGACCTGGACCCAGAGGTGGATAACTAACATCAGCCAGGATGTCACTGCGCAGCACAGCTCCGTGACTGCATCCAGCCAGTGGCAGAGAGGACAGGGAGCCAGGGAGAGAGAAGTAGACCTATTTCCTAGATTTCCTCTGCCTTGCAGGTGGAATCAGCACCCAGAAGCTGGAGTCACCTTTACAAGGCAACCCCTATCGCCCCAGCAATAGTCAGTCTCCAGGACATGGACTTAAATCAGACTGAATCATGATGATGGGTGAGAACCAAGATTACTGCATGGAAACATAACCCAGCCACTTTCAGAATCAGAACCACTGACTTGCCTGTGCCAAATCAGTTATAGCCTAAATGTTTGCTTCCCTCAGGTGTTACAGTCTGGGGGAAGGACAATCCCTGTACATGTTCATTAGGAGGAGGAGGGCAGCAGAGCCTCTCTCCCTTGTCCTGACTTTCAGTCCCTGATTCAAGCATCATTTCTTCTAACATTCCCACAATTCTGCTTTCAGCCATCATTTCCTTTGCTCTTTCCTGGTCCATGGAAGTTGCATTTCCTTTACAACCCTGCTTCCCAGCACTTTCCTGGGCACATGAATCCAAGCCACAGGGGCTCAAGAGGAAGCCAAACCCTGCCTCCTGTGGGTGTCAAGTGGTTGCTCTAAGCACTGCCTGCTCACTGGGCACCCACCAGCCTCCTCCCAGTTCATGCATTTAAAGAACTAGCCCCAAAACAATTACACAAGCTTTTAAAGGGTGAGCCATAATCGCTCTCATCTACCACCAAGGAGGAGAGCTCAGATGGTTACTGGCTCAGCCTCTTCAGCTTTGACATTTATGGCTACAGACCTCATAAAGGTCCTTGTGGCCATCATTCTGTAAACTTCTCGTTCAGCTCTGATTTATAGGTTGAGTAAATCCCAGCAAAACACAGCAGTAAAGCAGTCTGTGGGGTAATTTACTGCCTCAGTTTAGGTTAGGGGTTTTAACAGTTATTTACCTTTATATTTTAGATAAAGATTTGTGAGCAGCCAGTTACCCAAGGCAGCGTGAGCAGCTTTGGCTGCTGAGTTCAATGCATGAGCTACCTTTAGAAAGTGCTGCCTATTTCTGACAGAAAATGCTGCAGTTGAATCGAGAGGCCAGAGCCTGTATCTTAAAACAGAAAACACAAGCCAGATAATCTGCGTGGAACGCAGCTTTTGAGGATGAAAGCCTCCCAACGGAAGAGGGAGAGATCATTACTGCACATTTCTATAAAGCCAGGTCTGGTTTTGTTGTGGGCTCCATTGAAGCTGTGCCAATTTACACCAGCTGAAAAACCACCTCTGAGGAGTTCATTACACATCTGCCTCACCAATGCATTGCTCCAGGATTTGAGCAACTGTTCATCTGAAAGACTCGTTATTCTCTTAATCCAAAATGGTACCTTGGACCTTAGGACTGGGTGTGAAGTGGCGATGTTACCTGCACAGCCCTTTCCTCCTCACATTTAAATGTGCTGCCGTATTCCCTGCAGAGCCTGGAAAACTGCAAACATTTACACAGCAGGAATAAAAGGACACAGGCTGGAGGAGGCTGCTCGGAAGAGCCTCCTATAGCCTTGTTTGGTTTTAGGGCTCCTGAGCTGGGCTCTGCAGCCCGTAAAAAGGAAAGGCCTTTTATTGCTGCCAGGCTGGGTTTTTGCTATACTCAAAGTCAAGTCAGATGAATAATTTACACTCAGTTTTGATTGATTTTGTGTCTTTTTCAGTTTTCCAGGGAGAGGAACCAATTGCAGCTCCTCATTAGAAATCACTTCTGTTTAATTCCCGCAACTACTTTGAAAGCAACTCAAATTCTAGATGCTAAATCTCAAACACGAGCCTTTGTGGATCAGATGCTCTAGTCACAAGATACGTATCCAGCTGGGTGAGCATACCTTTGCATTTTCCTGGTGGCTGCTGCAATTCTGGACTAGGAGTCAATTGTCTAAATCATCTGCAATACCTCATGTCATGGCAACATTTGTTGCTTTTAGGCCATTGATGAAAAGGGTTGAGCATTACAATATAATAGCCCCCACAAAGCAACCAGAAAAGAAACATAAACCCTTAGCCCTAGGAAGGGAAATGAATTTCCTTGCTTCTAGTCATTACCTTCCTCCAGCCCTTCTTCATCTGCGTAGATCAGCGCCTGATAACTCTCCTGATGCTGCCCCAGCGTTACCTCACCAGCTTGCAGTAGCTATAGAAAATAAAAGCTTTCAAATGTTATAGGATTACAGCATTAGGCATTTAATGTGTTAGCATATGTGAGCATTAGGCACCAAGCATATCTGGCTGATGGCACGGAAACTTCCAGAAGTTACACTGAAATGAGCCTTGATTATTCTGCAGAATCTCCTCGTGACAATACCTGTTGCCTGAGCAGACAGTCATGGTTTGTTGGGAACAGTGTAGTCTGGCACTTCCACTCACACATCTTGCTCAAACAGCCACACACATGCTTTACTGGTGCATACGTACTATCACAGTCAGAGCTAAGGTTATTGTACATCCACTCCCACGGTCTGCGTTTTTATCCACACTCTAAAGGAATTTTTCTACTTTGGATTTCACATATGGTCCAAATGCAGAAATAACGTTATGATGAAGTTTGGGAGATTTGGGACGTGGTGAGACAGCACAGAAATGTTAAGCCTACATTTATAGAATACAGTTAACAGTAAACTCTCACAGTAATCCCTTCTAGTCCTAAACTTTCCTGTTCCTTCCAGGAGATTTAGAACCATATTTCAAGTCAGCATACTTACAGATTGAGTATTCTGGGCCCTATCTTTCTCTCTGCTTCTAGAAGAGGCTAACTGCAAGCAAGCTGGATGAGGTTTTTTGCCACTCTTCTGTCCTCTCCTTGATCTCAATGAGTGCTGCAGGAATTCCCCATCTCTGTACATTCTGAATCTGGATTTGCATTTTGTTTTCTGTGTTGCTGGAAGCGGATCTCCCACCCCTGTGGAAAAACACAGTGCGATGCTTCACAAGCAATGCCAACTGCAGTGCAGCCATCCCGGCACGTTCCTCCTTTGGCACCATGAAACAGCTCAGCCCAGGGACTGAAGAGGGCTGTGTGTCTACTGTGTCCCAGAGGAAATTTCCTCCCATACATCTGAAGTTCACACTTAAAGATCAAGCTGATGGCCAGCTGCATTCCTCTGTAGATGCCAAACTGACTTTCAAGTATTTATGACCTATTATACACAACACTGCCCAGTCTCGGAAGTCAAGGATTTGTGCTACAACAGGGTAGTAAGCTATTGAACTCCACGTGGGCAGAGTTCTGCTGTGCTGAAAGAGAGGATGATGGAGGGATGGGGGATTTGCTTTTTAAACAAGAGAGAGTTTGACAGCTACCCACTGGAAAGCTTTTAGTCTTTCATCCACATTATGACCAGGTATCGTGCTCGGCTTTTCTGTCATCATCTACAACGTATTATTCAGGCAAAGCTGTTCATTTTGGAGAAGTGAAATGCAGTACTGTAAAGGTTAGAGACTTCTCCTGACTCTGCCATCCCCATTAGCTCAGTATCTGAGCGCTGAGCATGTTATAAATAATGCAGAGCTTCATCCCCTGCATTTTGTGAAACCCCAACGTACTGCAAAGTAACAGAAGGGAAGAAACGAGTTTCTGTAAATCCATCCAACTACTATGAACTACTTAATCAATAACTTTTGTAATCCACTGAGCTGCACAAACGATGGGTTGTGAATAATTTAAGGAGCTGGGGCAGGTTGGACACCAAATCTGACCAGAACAGTTCAGTTTTTCACCAGCACATTTGTTCTATAGAGTTTCTTCTACATAATTTGTATGCCCGATTATTGCTCTTTAGAGCGTTTGTGAGCCCTTCCCTGTGTCTATGATTAAATTTGAGCTCTTTCAGACAGTTTTAATTGCGTGCATCAATCAAGTAAAATAATTTCCTTTTCTTGACATAACCCTACTGACCAAGTATCTTTTTACTCCTGTTTGCAATCCACTGCCTAATCCAGAGTGATGATTAGTCATCTCTGTGATTTGTATGCTCAGATTTAGAAGAACATTTAAGGGCTTGTTAATCTCTCAACTGGTTATTTGCTTTCTCGGATAAAAGTAGGTATATTATTAGCTTTAATAAGTCTCTGAATTAGGTTTTTTAGCTAATTAGAAAAGCACAGTGTTCATTTAAGAAGTTACTGCCCCCATCTGTCCACTGTGTATGATTCAAGTACTCTGTGTGATCTGTGGTAGCACAAGCAGTGAAGGATGTACCCTCTGAAGTACTCAACCTGATTCAAAACCTCCCTGTTTTATTTCACCATTACTCTAGTAAGGTCCCATTCATCAGAGACAACAGCAGGTCAACAGCTTTTCAAGCGGGTGGGAAGCGTTCAACCCCCCTTAAATCGGGTTTTAGGAATAGAAGTCTTTGTGCCTGTCCATAGGGCACTAAATTCCTTTTAAATCTGATCAAAGTCTCTGTGGCAGAGGCTCAGCAGCGGGGAGGCCAGCTGAGCATTGCTCATTGCCACAGTACTGTTTCATCAAGTTGCCTTATAGAGCTCTCCCAGAGATACCAGGACAATCTACTCCAAAATGCGACAGTATGACAGGGTTGAAAGGCTGCAAGGTAACACAGAACCCAGGTTCCATCAATACAAGTGAGACACGATGCAAAAACGTTCCTTTCCTAGCACAATGGATATTCAATTTGATAAAGACAGTGTTGTGTCAGGGTCAAGGAAGACGCTTTAAGAAAACAAAGAACAACCCTTTACTAAATATAAAATCTGAAATTCTCTTTAAGATATTCAGAAAATGTGGCACTGAGTATCTGAAGATGAGAATGAATGTTGTAATAATGTCTATTCAGAGGAGGAGGAGTGTCTGTCTTGTCCAGCTGTATATTTTGTATCTCTATTTTGTATAGTTTATATTTTATAAAGATACACTCCACTCCAACTGGCAAATTCAAAGTAAAGTTACATTCCAAAGCCAGCTATTGCAGTACTTCTAATCTTCCTGCCCCCAGATTTGCCATTAATAAATCAAAGATATGTGGAGTACGTAGAACCACTCTGAATCAATCCTGAACACACGAAATTCAGAACAGAGCTAAACAGTGGCAGGATCCTGAGCTTTCTTCTTTTATGTATGAATTCTGTCAAGGTCAGCAATGATGAAAAATTCTTCAAAGCATTACCTAAGTGGGATGAGGCAGCAAATGGATACCCACATCAATACTGACCTCGTTGTTGGCAGCCTCAGCGATGTGATGGCCCTTGAGACTGAGCTAAGACAGCATATACATATATATTTATACATACATACATATATACATACACGTCTATGCTTGCATTACTTTGCAAGTTTCTTGAAGCCAAAGCCAACATCAACTGATGGGCTAGCACAGGTCAGCTTGTGCTATCCCCCTCATCTGTGAGAGGAATGTATACTCCTTGATCTGGGACCCTGAATGTTTTAGTGAATACAGTGCTTGTGTTCAAGACGTTTTCATCTGAATTGCTTCACAGATCCTTTTCTCAGTTCCATTGCAGATGAACAAGTTGAGTGACGTCAACGAACTTCTATAGGTATAAAACAATAGATGTTTTACTGTTTTGTAAGTATAAAACAATAAAACCAAGCAGCGGTTGGTTACCAGAATAGAGACTGTTCTGAGTTGTCCCTCTTGAAAAATTCCATTATATTTAAATCTTAAAGTGTTAATAGAAATTTATAGATGACTATTGGCCACTATCAACAACTACGAAAATGACTCAGACATGTGCAAATCAATAGGATCTCAGTTTTCGTTGGCTTTGGACAACTGTCCCACTGCCCCTTCCAGCTTTCATTGCATCTTCAGTAACGCACTGAAGTTGCCTTTGGACCCTGTTCACTAGAGCTGGCTGAAACGGTTCAGATTTAATGGTTCCCAACTGAAGGTTTTTCCACTGAAACATGCCTGTGTCTCTGAATCTAAACCTGCTCCAGATCTATGGATTTGCCGGAGACAAAACTTAAGCGTTTTGTTTAGGAAAAAGATCCCTGTTTCTGTGTTACGGGAGTGAACCTGAAATGGTTCAATTACTCATTTCAAAGCAGCTCATCCTCTGAAGCTCAATTTCAGTGGAGGAGAGGGGGAAAATGGAATATATTTATTTAACTAAAGAACTGGATGACATTGGTATCACGGGGAGGGGTTTTGCTAGATTTATGTCCATTTTAGAGCAGAGCTTTTCAGCAAGCTTTGCTGTTCGAGCACCAGACAGCTTTATTTTCCCAATACTTGATATTGCTCACAACCATTTTCAGTGCAAGTGCTTTGCACATGGATGCAGGATGTGTGTGCTTTTTATTAATCTTCAAGATACTCAACTCTGCACTAACTCATCCTGGCAGCTGATCAAAATCTGGTGAACCAGGTGATTCAATGTGCATTCCTAGTAGGGACTAGTGGGAGAATTAAGATTAATTCAAGAGAATTAATTCAATTAATGAATTAAAAACGGGTATCAGCATCTTGCTGAGTTCCTGGAGCAATTTCTCATTTAGCAGACAGTTCGTTTTCATACTTGTAAGAACGCAATGAGTTTGTAGGTTAGACAAGTCAGTTTGGCTGAATTAGGCATTGCAGAGAAACTTCAGCTTTTGCAACAGAGACAGATGTGTGCTATTAAAAAATCTAATATCCGTATATGTTTGTGTATTTAGGTAACATAGGAACTGACTTCATTCTCAACCTTTATATGGAGAAAACAAATGAAAATAGGTACAGGAAAGGAAATGCTGTTAAGGTCCTGCAGGTATTCTTAG
>JARCZZ010019300.1:0-40743 GCA_030323915.1 Brotogeris chrysoptera | reverse complement strand
CCCCCC
Organism: Brotogeris chrysoptera; assembly: GCA_030323915.1. Classification (NCBI taxonomy): domain Eukaryota; kingdom Metazoa; phylum Chordata; class Aves; order Psittaciformes; family Psittacidae; genus Brotogeris; species Brotogeris chrysoptera. The sequence goes on along the minus strand of JARCZZ010019300.1, from coordinate 40,737 downwards.
CCCCCCCCCCCCCCCCCCCCCCCCCCCCCCCCCCCCCCCCCCCCCCCCCCCCCCCCCCGTTAGAGGCTGAAACCACGACGCTCTCACATACATACACTAAAGAATATTCAGTGATTCAGCAGAATGCATCCAGTTTTCAAAACACACATATTTCCTGGACCATCATAAGACGATTAAATTTTTTGAAGGTAAAGACTACCCATAAAAAGATTCTTTCTATAGATAATGTGTATTGATATATTCAGGTTTGTTACTGTGTTGTACCTCATGGAAACCAGAAGCTGAATTCCTTGACAAATCCCATGGTCTTATGTAGCATTCTTAGGGTGATTCTGTGACATAACTGCTGTTTCTGCTATAGTGTCACATACATTCTGAAGCAGGCTTTGTTTGCCTGCAATTGAATTATAAAATCTGACATTCCTTTTGGCTTTTAATACTGCAGTCATATATTATTTGGGTTTACAGACAGTCAAAATAAAGTATAGACTTTCTAGAGTGTATTGATTTTTTTTTTTTTAATTGTAAATGATATAGTGGGCTGGCATGTTCTCTTCTAATCTGCTTCATTCACAAAATGCATGCATCCTCTGCTCTTGGCACAAGAGGAACCAAAGCTAAAATCAGGAAATAACATCTCAGAGGCACAATTGAAACCTGCACACCTTAACTCTGCCCTATGTCAGTCCACCTGTCTAGTGATGTACCATTACTGATAGCAAAGGGACAACAGGAGTTCAAAAATGGACTAGTATCATAGTAATTTCTGCCCTATTTCCCTATCGTATTCTGACTCTCTGCTTTTGAGAAGGAAGCAAACTGGTAATAAGATAAATCGAGTTCACGTGCTTGCTTGCATCTGAGAGGTCATCTTCAGGGGTTTTTAATATTATTTTTGACCAAGATATAAACTGCTTCTGTAACAATTGATCAGTACTAAACTATTAGAACATGCATTGTTAGATTTCAGAGTTACTGAACAAAAAGCCATAAATATTCTTATAACACAAAATAATTTCACAAGCTGTGTTCACAGACTTTACATAGCAACATTTGTTTATGGCTGGTTCACATTCAAGCTTATCTTCAAAACCAGACTATACAGTTCTCTTTAACTTATTTATTTGATTCTTACAAAGAAAACTTACTTGGAACATAGTATTTCTGAACAGTCTGCATTCTACAGTAGTTTCCCAGAATCAGAAAAAAAAACCTCCATAGCTAATGCTGTTTCTCTTCGGAACTCAAGAGCAGAGATCCTGTTTTTGCTCAGAGCTCAGTGTATAGATAAAAGGAAAACACTTAAACTTTGAGATTTAAGCATATAACATTTAAGCTTTTCTTCAGTTCTGATATCACTCCATTTTTCTATTAAACACTCACTCTAGCTTCTCTTTAAAATGTGAAGTCCATTCTTCCTGCTCTGTACAACATTATAGTACTCAATGCTGCTGTTACCAATTATTTCAATGAACTGTATGTACAATGTAGCTTCGTAAATTTCATAATGCAATCTATTTTTTTCAGCTACTGTTCTATTTATGTTGTTTCTTCCCTTTCTAGAAGTCAGATGACCATGACATCATGTTGTTTTAAATGTTTCATTAGTTGCATGTAGACAGAGGTTCACCTAGCTTATTGTGAAATTTTCTTGATCTGTATAAAATTACTACACACACTATAAAACTCACAACGGACTTTCAAATTATCTCTGGGGATATGAAGGCTGCCTTCAATTTCTATCAGCTTGGCAATTGGCAAAAAATTCTCACAGATTTCCTTCTTCCTTTTCCCTTCTCTCTATTGTCCTTCTCCATCTCACCTGCCTATGACAAAGATCTACTCCAAAGTGCAATAGCAAAGCCACTGGAATAAAAGTGCAAAAAAATGACAACATGGACATAAACCTCTCCCCAGGTTCATTACCTGTTCCTACGTACTGCAATACCACCTACACCACATGCCACCTATACCACATGCTACATCTCAGTTTATTTCTTTAAAAATCACTTTTTCCTCTTTGTCATTCAGGCAAAAGTCAGGTAGCCCAAATGGTAGAATATTAGATCATTAAGAAAAGGACAAAAAATAAGCAAATATTGTCAAAGAAACACAGAAACCACCTGAAGAAATCTTACTTATAAATACTCCATCTATGATGTTTAGGACTTAAAATCTCTTGTTACTTCACTATAATAAAGAGCTTTTCCTGCCTCTTGGAGAGCTCTGCATAATTCTCAACCTGATCTCCCTGCTGCCTGCATTTCAGGCGCTAATCAGGCATGTATCTTATGTTTATCATTCCCTCTCCTTAGCAACCAGGGTACAAACAAGGGAAGAAAATCTAATATGAACATGCTTCATTGAAGAGTACCAAAGGAAGATTAATGCTTAGTTGTATTCATCACATTGAATTAAGAAATTCTTAGCATTGCATTTCTCTTTCTGAAAAGTGTCGCATCCTGAAGTTGTGTTCTTTAGAGGTAATTTTACAATAATTTTCACGCTAAAAAACAAAAGGCAGGTACTCATCCTCATTCTTTCTGAGGAACATAAAAAAATATAAATGCTCTTTCTAAAGCAAAACCAACCACGTAAATAAAAATATACTTTCAGCAAATTTTCACAATCTTTAAATATTTTGGCTCACCTTGTGCTTTTGAGAAGCATACTATTTTTTGATTCAGAGGTTTAGCTAAACTACTCTGTTCCTTCCTTGGTTTGGGTTTCAACTTACGTAGTCCCAAGAGGGATGATGATACTGCCATGGAAGGAAATGTATGGAGACTGAATATAAAAGATCAAGTCCAAGACTCTCAATATATCCTCCAGTATCTCCATGTTTCCTTAACAATACTGACAATGTGCGTAGTATAAGTATTGTCAAATTATTCTCAAAACTGTCATAGTACAAGCATATGCACACAGGAAATTACAGCATAGTAGTTGGTGTCCTGCACATCTGCATTATACTTCACACTGCAGTCATTTACTCATGAACCCAAAACATAAAGTCAAACTATGCAACAAGGACTCACTGATAATCAGTAGTTGAGAACACTCTCCTTCTCTCCCCCTCCCCCAGAAAAAAAAAAATACTGACATCGGAGTGCTGCTAATGATAAGCTTGTTTTTAAGTGTGGGTTACAAGGAAACAGCATAATTTGTAAAGGGGAACCATGTACATTTCGAGTGATCCAGTTCGTTAGGTTCCCTAATCCTTGCATTTGCATAGAAAATTTGAAGCTACATCCCTTGGCACTTAGGAAATTTAGTATTTTCTTTTACAAAGCCTTGCTGCAAACAGCAGCCACACCTGCTTTAGACATCGAAATGTCTGTGGAAAGCCTCCCAAGGCACAGTGCTCAATATCCTCCACTGTGCAGAAGGCCTGATGCAGAGACATCCTGCAGAGGCACCTCACTTCTCAAACATGTTTTGAAGTACCACATAGCTTCCCGCCTAATACACAAAATCAGAAGAAAAGCCAATGAGATATCAGAGGCACATCTATAAGATGATGGATCTGTAATCCTACTTTCTTCCAAGAGCAAAAGCACCTGATCTGCAGCTATTGCGGCAAGTTGCTGTCCAAATAACCAGATAAAAAATAATCTCATTTAATTTTAGCTATCTAGTCCAACATGTCATCTTCTTTAGATATCTGTCACCTTAGGCTCCCTTCATAGATTCATTTGCCCTGTCACATACGCCTGTGTCAGAAAAAGATAGATGACTCTTTGGAAATGCTATTTTCCACCATTTGATACACTGAGTTAAACTAAGACTTTGAAATCTAACTCTTAAAGTTAGAGCCGATGAATATCTCTCTATAATTAACTGAGAGAGTGCAGAAACTCCAGAGGGTAATTCAACCCGTCTTTTTAAAATGCCTATTTTAAGAGAGAAAGTAATTTTTTCCTCATTCATTATGTAAGGATCAAAGTTAACTTGCTTAACTAGACACTTAGCTATCGGACAGTAAAAGTTGCTAAGATTAATTATATCCCATGCGTTCTGCAGCCTATAAGGAGATTTTTTTCAACCCCTTCAAATCCTCAAAAAAACCCCATCTTACAGCTTGTTTATTCAGACTTTACACAGAAGTCATGATTTAACACTCTGACATTTGAGACAAATGTAATTCAGGGATGCCTAGTGATGCTTTTGTTCTTTTGAGACAAAGGAAAACACCTCTAAGCTAAAAACCACTTCTGATGTATTAGGTCATCTTCAGCTCATGGATCAATACATAGCTGGAACACATTTGTGAAAGGTTGGGAAAAATCCCTTTTCATAAAAAATTTCAATATGGAAAAAAAAGGTAATTTACAAATCTCTTATGAAAGGCCAGTACTTATACCCACTTTCATGCTAGCAAATCTAATTGCTCTATAAGTGTCAGCAACTCTTAAATTGAAGTGCTAAGTACCAAAGGAATGCATCATTTGCTTGTGAATCCCGTTCATAAGTGGAATTCAAAAGTGATTAATTGACAACACTTGTATTCTCACATTTTAGAGCACTCAGATATTTCAAAAGGACACTGCCCTATTGCTCCTTTACATTAAGAAAACACAGGTAATTCTATGTTTGTATTAACTGAATTATGGCAAACTAACAGCCTATATCATGTAGTAGCCTTAAATACAAAATAGAGTCAGAGAACATCATTCATCTCCAGGTAAAAACCTTCACTATAATAAAGAAAATTTAACCTTTAAGAAGGTGCTCTTAACTACTCCTGTCTGCATGCAATGGGTGCCTCAAAAATAAAAAAAAAAATGTTGCTCTGTAGGCAAACTATTTTGCCCTTTCAGAGAAAACTGTCCTGAGAAATAATTCTCTGGGGGTTAATGGAAACCTCCAAAATAAATAGTCCCTCACTAACCCTCATAAAGGCTGAAATAAACACATTTGATCCCCCAGACCTAAGAAATTCCGGGATCTTATATTTGATCCCTGAGTTAACAAGACAGAAGACAAGCCTCACAAAATACTGTGCATAATTATTTTTTTATTTTTTTAGTAAAGCTATCAGGCTTTCATTTGGAATCTCCATTACACAAATAGTTTTACAGATATTGCAGACAGAAAGCATAAAATTGTAGTCATCCTAAATTTATTGTAATACCCTTTCAAGTTTCTAGTTTAGAAACATCTGAAAGGTTCATAACATTACTATCTTAACATGCACTGAATTCTGACTTCTTATGCAGATGATCAACCCAGATGCAGTTTTAACACCCTGAAGTGCAGTGCAGTTTATACATTTTAGAAGCTAAAAGATGCATGCAAACATACCATCTTCTGTTCACAAAAAAAAAAGCCCAAGAACTCTGTAGCTAAAACGAAGAGACACTTTTCCATAACAGCCATTTTCCTAGGGAGACCTAACTGATTTCCCTTCCAGACACAAGGAGCTCATCTTAATGCTTTTAATGCTAATTGTGTTTATTTAGTGGAAAAGAACTTAGAAAAGTAGGTACCTAGAGAAAACAATTACAGTGCTCAAAAAGTTAGTTAACCCTTTTCTTCAACACTCATTCAAAATGTTGCCTATTTGAGCTTGATCTTGGTGCCAGTCACTAGCAAAACTATGACCTGCTGCTATTTATACTTGTTGCCAAAGATCTCAAGGAACTGCTTCAACTGTTAGCAACCGCCAGCACATGGGAACATCTTGTGCATTGAAACATCTTACAGCCCGGACAGACACAGCAAAATGTATCATTTTTTAAGGCAGGAAACCACAAGGGATTTTTTTAAGCCAGTCAATTGCTTTCCTGAGGAATGATGCAAGGAGCTCTAAATGCACACACCCTGTGGTACCCCAGCAGATCTCACCTGCAATGAGATGGCCACAGGATGTCACCTACATGGAAGTAGTTAGGGCTGCACCTTTTCCAAAAGACAGCAGGATGGCACGTGCCCTCCCCTTGCCCTATATATATATTGTATATGCTCTCTCAGTCTTTGGTGAGTTTCTCCAAGAGAGTGTCCTGGCAAGCAATTATTCTTCTCATGGAGGTGACTATCAGAAGAAGAAAACAGCCTTCATGGGTGCATTTTAGAAGAGAAAGAAGAAGAAGAAGAAGAAGAAGAAGAAGAGCTTTAGAAGAAAAAGCTTTTTTTTCTTTAGAAGAAGAGCTTCTTTTCACTGAAATATTGCCTCGAAACATTTAGGCTCACCTTGTCTGTGATAGTCCTTTAGAAGACATTTGGGTTTTCATTAATATGACATAACTAGGTAGATGGTAAGTGAATATTTTTCTCATCATGTAAAAAAAAAAAAAATTATATAAAACTTGTTCATGCAAAGGAAAGCTGTGTGATAAAGCTTTTGGCCTTCAGTAGGTCTTTGAAAAGTAATGTGCAAGGAAGTATTGTCACTATTTCAAACAGTGAAAGAACTTCTTTTAATATGTCCCTTAATCTGGAAAGAAAAAAAAATTAAACATTTTATTATCATACCTCCGCAGCTCCCATCAGTCAGCTTTTGCTAGCTAAAAAGAAAGCAGAAATACTTTATCACAAAATCCCTAGCCCCTGCGCATATGACTGATTACATCCAAACAGAACGCAAAACCTGATATCAACTTCAAGTGAATTGTTCACAAGCACAGAATTCCTACTATTAAGTCAGCTAAGCGGCTCAAGCTCATGTTAAAGGGATCCAAACACCACGCTGTCTGGATTTCTCTTCCATCTAGAGAACTCATCTCCTGCCAGTCTGTATACAGCATGTTCTTTCTCATGTAAACAGAGGTAAGCATTGCACCTGGCTGTAAATGTTTTCTGTATCAGCAACATCTTTAGGTGAGCCGCTTGCAGTAAATACAAACATTTTCCTGCAGGCTGCCTTCATCATTTATTTGTATTAGATGCAAAAAAAAAAACCAAACAAACAAACAAAAAAAAACACACACACAAAAAAAAAACCACAACAAATAACACCCCAATGCTACAATGTAACTTTATTCTTTATTGTGGCAGTGAGAAGATCTTACAGAAGTATCCGGAATGATTAGTGGCAAACACCAAAAATTCTGAATAAATATTTCATCTTCTGCTTCATTTTAGTAACCTGTATTCAAAAGGCACTACATTATTTCCTGCCAAGTACATTTATCTGACTTGTGTGCATTAAAAAGTACTTCTTCCTGTGCTTTTTTCATGTGCTAGAAATTAGATACTAATTTGTATCCTAAATCAGGATATGAGTGTTTAGCACCTATGAAAGACAGGTCTTTTCTCTTAATTTCCCTTGGACACTGTTCCCTCAAAGTATCCCCCTAAATACTTCCTACTTGGATGTCTCTGAGAGTAGGAGAAAGAAGGGATACTACTTCCATCACTGTAAAACAGCAACAGAGGTAAAAGAGATGTACCTTGTACCCACTGAACATATTTTGATGTTTGCAATAGCCCTTGTGTATGCTGGAAGGCCCTGAAAAAGATATTACTGAGATAAAAGTTCTTCTGTGTCTTTTACTACATATATATAATTTTGGTAACGTTTCAAACCTTGTAACCTTTAACGGCTTAAAACATTCACTGTTTCTTGAGGTAGGCATGCTCAGATGAGAATTACTTCAAACAGGCTATCTGTTAAACTATTGTTCTGTCCAAAGCCTAAAATCATTAATGGGGTAGCTAGGAGAGCTTGAGTAGTTACTTCATGCTTCCTGTTGCATAAGAGCACCCTCCTTTGCTGACAGGATGAGGATTCCAGTGCAGCAGCAGAGTTTTGTACAAGGCAGAAGCTATCTAAGACATATATGATAAAAAAAAAAGTCAACAGATGTGATTGGAGATTTTCTTTCAAAGTACATTCAAAATTATTACTAGCACTGGTTGTATTAAAAATACTCCCCAGCAAAATCTAACTGGAAATTTGGAAATATGGAGGGAATAAAATTAAAATTTGAAGACAGAGCAACTTATCGCTAAACAGTTTTCATCCAAATCTGATCAACTACCACTTGTTGCTATTCCTACCGCTTCACTATGTTCAAGTCCCTGAATATCATCAAGCTGGGGAAGGCACTGAATACCTACTAGCAAATTCCCTACACTTTAACTAAGTTCACCAGCTACTAGGCAATTAAATAAAGAGCATCCCCCCATCAAAGATTTTTTCAGGAGGGGTCAAAAGTTTTAAAAAAGTGCTGTTTCTCTGAAGGAATAGGACAGAAACCATGCATATTAAAAAGCAGCACCTCAGAAAATGAGTTATGTGTATGCATAGATGCTGCAACACATCCCAGGCAGGAAGAGGCTTGGAAACAGTATCTCAGTGAAAATTTCCAGGATTCTCATTTCTGGGCTGCATGACCCAGAATCCCCAGAAGCTACACTTTTAGACTCTTTCTTTGGGAAAAAAAATGCTATTCTCCCTTCCAAGTGGTACAGAGTTAAAAATAAAATAAAATTTAAAAAAATTAGTCAAAACCTGAGTTGGATCTTTGAACAAGGAATATTCAGGTTACTTCTGGGACTGCAACATGTAAGCTATTAGTGGATTTGCCAGTGTACCTAGAGCAGAACACTTCTGGTATTCAAAATGCATGAACAGTGACAGGCACATATCAATAAAGGAAGTGGGATGGATAAATGAGAATATATGGAGTAATCATGTGAAAAATACAACCAAGAGAGAACCTGACTGCCCTCCCAAAAAGCTAAAGGAGAAACTGGACAAGACAGGAATACAGGAGGCAATCATTATTTTTCACATTTCGTCTCAGATAGCACTGAGGTGATACCAACCTTCTTAAGCAAAGATAAGGAGCTTTCAATGACTCAGATATCGTAAAAAGAATGGCTGGAACAGATCAATAAATAAAAGATCAATATATACCAAGAATTAAATGCTGTTTATTCAAGAGTCCCAAAGCAATTTAATGCTAACGCAAAAAAAATCCACAATTACGCATTCTCACATTGAGATCAGTTTGTATACAGAACCATAGAGGAGAGTGGTCATCTTCATGTAATTACTGAGAGAACCAAGGAAGAATTCAAAGCTCCACAAACTTATTACTGCAGGAATAAATACACTGAGGTACATTAAAAATAAAAGAGATAAATATCTGGATTAAAGTTAGAAGTCTTAATGCCTTGTATTTCTCCTTAACCTATTAGAAATCTTTCGGCATATTAACAAATAGCAGATTAAAGAGAACTAGCTAATAAACATTTTCTGGACTTCCAAAGAGCCTCTGAGAATGCTTCCCACAGAAGGCTGTTACGGAAACTAAGTAATCACAGGATGAGAAATAAACCATTGTCATCGATTACAAACCACGTACAAAAAGAATACAAAGACAGAATACATTTATTAGCAGTCACTGCTCCATGTGGTTAAATGTTAACAGCAGGGTGCCCCCAGGTTCTTTACTAGGGATGAAAGTGTTTAATCTATTTATTAATCATCTGGAAATGGGACTGACAATAAGATAGAAATGTTTACAAGTGACACAAGTCTTCAATTCATCAAGGCCAGAGCTGGCCAGGGAGCTTTTGGGTTGCTTTAAAGAGCCCAGTGAAAGTGGAAACAATGGCAGATGGAATCCAGCACTGCCAAGGCTAATAGATGCACACAGGAAAGAACCATATGAAATACTTTGTCTAGAATTAAAAACTCAGTATGACCACTGAAGGAGGCGGAAACCTTCTTGATATGCACAGATCAATGAAAACACTCATCTGGGACCAGCCACAATGTAAAATAAAGACACTGTTGAGAAAGAGTTTAAAAAGAATGAGTACTGATATAGAGATTACAAAGGCTAATATTTATTTATTGTGGGGGGAAGCCTGACAAAGGAAGAGGCTAAAAAGATGCAATGAATAAGTAAAGATAAATCACAAATAAAGTAAATTATATAATTACTTATCTCTCTTCATAAGACAAAAAAGAATTCAGCAAAACTGAAAACTGCGTAAATAAAACAGATTTTTTTTTATTTTTCATTTAAACAAAACAGATGGGACTCCATATCTGATGTCACCAAGCCTAAAGGTACCGTTTTAATAAAGGGCTTTGATTTTTTCTGTGGATTTATACATTAAACTTCTTCAAACTAAAGCACTATGTTCTGTAGAGCAAGCCAGAATCAAACCAACACAAACAAGAAATGAAAAGTCAAGATACCTCTGCAGTCACCCTTTTCTGTTTCACGGGTACACAGCTTATTCTTACCCCAACTTCTATACACTGTAAACTATACTTTTCAGTCGCAAGTCTGCTGTCATGGATACTCATATTTCCTCTTTCAGAAAATTGTCCTTACTGCGACATATTGCTATATCAAATACCCACAGTCAAACATACCAGGAGAGGTTAGTTTGGTAGAGAACCTGAGGAAGGGGAAAGCAAAAAGGCTATATAGTAGCAAACAACAAAAAGGAGAGAATAGCTATACCATAAAAGACATTTTAAATTGTCAACTTTACTAGTGGGCATGAATTGGAAAGGTTGTATTTCGCACAACCCTGCTGCGTCATAGCAAACCATGCTGTGTACCAATGTTCTTTAGAGTGTTCGAGTAGGTAAACAGTAACACATGAAACTGTCTAAGACAAACTGCTAATAGCAAAATCTTGATGCATTAGGCAAAAGCCTACATCGTAATGTGTCACAGCTGCAGATGTGCAGATGTTCTTCTCATTTACGTGTCCAACACACAAACAAAATCCTGCTCTGTCATGGAAGATACTGCACTTAAATGCCTTCATCAGTCCATAGCCATTAATATGGCTCAAGCCCTGCATTTGCAAAGGGCATATAAGAAGCAAATCTCTCCACTAGTATTTCAATATATTCAAGTTGTTTTCCTTTTTTTATGGTTTCAGTTACCAGTTTGGCTATACCACTTCCTATAATTTAACAAATATAACATCCTTCTTTCATCCAACTATTTGCCATGAGAGATAAGAAAGAAAAAAAAAAAAAAAGAAGTCTTACAGGAGCTATACAAAAAATTCAGTAAGAACTACAGGAACATTGATTCTATCTTCATTATTACAAAAGAACAACAGAACTAATGCATGAAACATAGTGAGAACCAAACTTAGATGAAATTTTGGTGGGTTTACCACACATTTAGAGAAAATTAGGATTCTGAATGCCATTCTACTAAGTGCATCTAAAAATCAAATTTATCTCTAACAAGATCTCCCTTCACGTATGAAATTGTACTAACAGAAAAGTATATAAAAAGGTATTTTAATGAATCACTGTAAGATAAATTGACTACTGCCCAATATGAATTAACACGAAACTTTGCAAACTAGCAAATAATATTCTGTCTAGTCTAGCATTCGTTTTACCTCCCAAGCTTATTCCTAAAGATAGCACATGACATCAAGCACATCACTGAGCAGTGTAGTATGTCAGTTCCTATGTAGTGGGTGCCAAAAATTCACTCTCTTCAGTTTTCTGATTCTTCAGCATCAGCTCCTTCAGGCCTCAGGATAAAGGAACATAAGTATAATCTAAGAAACATCCAATTGAAGCCTCATAGGAATATGTTGCCTGTCTATTTAGTGTGAGGTGTCCCTGCCCATGACAGGGGGTGTGGAACTAGATGATCTTAAAGTCCTTTCCAACCCTAACTATTCTATGATTCTATTCTTGTGATAGCCTAAGTCAAATAAGCAATTTGACTACCTGCCCCTCTGGCTGCTTTTCCCGCTGTCAGGACAATGTCCTGCCTCTGCTGGTTGGTCTCCCTTGTAGTTCCTGGTCAGCTCTGGAGCATCTGGTGGTGAAGGAAGTGTTGATCACCTGCAGGTCTCTCCCTGATGTTTCAATAACACGCACTGATACTATTTCAACAAATAATTTCTTTATCCATTTCACTAGAAATCACTTCTTGCCTCCTTTTAGCCCCACACAAGTTTTCAGTCGGGGAAAACAAAAAAACTTCCTGGTGGTTACCAAAGGCTAAAAACATTAAGCCCCACAGATCTTCAGAACATTGTTACTATTGGAACAGGGCTGATCATGATCTCTAGAACTTACTTGTTTTCCAAAAGCACAGTAAACTAACTCAAAAAAAAGTCAATACGTGGCATGAATTCTCAGGGTGCAAAAGCAATGACCACCTATAATTACTAGGAGTACTGCAATAAAAATGCCTAAATAATAAAAATTGGAAAGGTAGTACTTCCCAAAACTAAGAAGAAATATTCTATCAGCAAGGCAATATTCTTCAAGCATCATATTTTCTAAAGTACTACACAGTATTTTCTTAATCTTTAATAGAAAAAAGCTTTACTCTGTGGAGAAAAATAATATCAATACCACAGACACAGTTTTGTCCTCTATGCTTAAAAAAATCCAAAGAAAATTAAGTCCTCATAGGTATATAGAAAATTAAATAATAAAAACCAGTTACTTAGGCTTTCCTGCATATCTGGCTGTCAGTTCAATAGTTACCTAAATCCAGATCGAACACTGTTCCGCAACCTTTTTATTTCTTCTAGTGGGAAACAAGAAAAAAAGCTAGAAGACAGGGCAGTATTTTACAAAGGAAGGTTAGACTTGTTCCACTGCTGCCAATTTCCCTCCCCGCATAAATTTCTAGTTTCCTGCTTGCTTAGATGTTTTTGCATTGTTCTAAACTAAAAACTCAAGAGTTGTCAAAACGGGCACTGACAGTTCTGTTGGTCCTTACGTCCCCGCACTGGGAAGCTGACGTGAATTCCACAGTGAGGACAGAGGCAGCCCAAAGAGTCCAAAACACAGCAAAGCTGCAGTGGATCTCTGCTGCAAAGAAGCTTGGCAGCTGCAGGGAAGGCACAGAGCAAAAATCTGTACCATGCTGTGCATCATCTCCATAGGCATGCCAGCGAGAAGACAGAGGGGGAGGAGAGGGGGAAATAAAGGATAATAGATGATCACTAATGCCATGATTATATAAAGCCAGGTGCAGTGAATCATTTCAAAGCTCCAGCTCAGGGTCTTGAGCTGCAGTCCTGAAGAAACTGCTGAGACACTTTGGGAATAATCTCCAAGTGAGGGTTGAATTTCAGGCTCTTTATCTATGGCTACATGAATATTAACAAGGAGTGTGGCTCTGTCAAAACACACTACTGTAGACTGAAAAAGTGCTGAGAGTTTGCCATCCACGTTATATGTGTTTCATTGGGTTTACTTCAGGCTAACCTTATTCCCACAGACTGTCCTTACATGTCCCTTAGCACCTGCAACCCATCATACATGCTTCTGGGGCACTTGTTCGTCTTTACTTTCAGCAAAAGCCATACAGTTTGGGTGCTCCCAGATTTCTCTGTGGCATCAATCAAGATGTAACAAGAATGGCAGGGGGAGTGGGAAATTTGTTTCAAAAGCACACCCCTGACCTGAACGAAAATGTTACTGGAGACAGCCTCAGGGCAGCTGCCTGTACATAGTTCAAGCACTTGAGATTTGTGAACTGCTGCCCCAGTGCGTACAGACCCTGTAATAAATAAATAGTTTCCTTTTAACTCTACTAAGACACAAAGTGAAGAAAAGAATCTGAAGCAGCACCAGCCCTTTGAGGAATAACAGGTGCACCACATGATGCACTGCATGTTACGGGCCCCCAGCATTGCTGAATTACTGTAATATTTGAGTTCCTCAATAGCACCTTCACTTGCAAGTGGAAAAAAAAGAAGTTTCAGGTCTTTTGCTTCTCTTTCAAACATACCATCAAATCATTTCAAATATCTATTTACTCATGTATACTTTAAACACCATTTTCTATGCTGTACACCACAAATTTAGAGCAACCAAAAAAAAATCTTACTGATATTCACAGATCTTTTATTCTTCCCTGTGAGCCTACTGATCTTCCCTGCCAGTCCTGAGTCTGGTAAAACTCTGACATGTACATTATTTCCTGTAAGCTGTAAAACATGTCATCTCTTCCCTTTGCAGAACTAAACATCTATAAAAGGAGAAAAAGACCTCGTCCATCCCAAACATCAGCTCTCTTCAAATCAGGACTATATTAAAAACTATGAAAAAGAAAATCATGCTATAAATATTTACAGTCATACCAAAATTTAAGAAGGAATGTTTCTCCAGTAATCAAACAGAAACAACCACAAGTAGACAGAAAACTGAAAAAAAAAAAAAAAACCTGCAAAAAAAAAAAAAAAAAGCTTATATAAATATTTTGGAAGTGACTGTAATTCATGGTTATATTGCACAAGCTAACATATATAAATATTTCAGAAAAAAACTAAAACCCAGATGATACAGCAGCAACAAAAACCTGATCTCCCAGATAATCACAGCAATCAAAAGATCTTAGTATTAAGAAGACCCCACAAAACCAAAGAACTTCATTAAGTAATGCACAAATAAAGAAGCAGAAACAAAAGTAACCTAAAATATTCCAATTAAGAAAACAGAACACTTGAGGTAACTTCTTCCATAATCTATTAGTATTAGGTAGCAGAGATACATGGTGTTTTAGTGGGGTTTGTTCCAACCAGTGATCCAAACTTCAGTCCAAACACATGGAGCGTCTCCAAAGGAGTTGTCAAGGCCAATGCAAAACAAGGTTAGTGCACATCCTGGCTATGACATCAGTAATTTGTTTGCATACTCCGCATTTACTGTGGACCTTTTCTGAAGTCTTGATGAAAGAAATAATTTACATTTCCAGGTCAGTCAGAAAACAAACCAGTGACTGAAAAAAAGGAAAAAACTATTTAGAAACAACTGTTACATTTTCCTCTACTTTCTAAACTGCTTCTTAATGTTACAGAATCCAGGACATTTCAAAGATTTCCATAGTAGCCTATACTTCAGGATTGTTCTAGCCTCTCCAAGATGCTTGGTCCCACTTCAGTAATTTCCTGGTTGCACTTTCTGTAAAGACACACACACATATACATATGTATCACATGTATACATACATATATGTGTACAATAGCTGTAATTCCTATTTAAGATGAGTCATTGTTAAAATTACCACCCTTTTTAATAAATGCTGAAATGTACTAGAGAACAAAACTTCCATTACCTGATCAATTCTTCAACTTATGCTTAAATTCCAACAGTATATATACCAGTATAAATACAAAGTGTGTTTACAGCAATCAAAGCAGCTTCTCTCGATTTAAACGAGCAATGCTACAGATCAGCATCTCTCCTTTTAACCCCAGTAGATGACCTACACTCTTTGCTAGAACAAGCAAATTAATTCTGCTTTGTCTTCTTCAAGATTTTCCTCCCTGGACAGCTGAACAAGTTAATCTCATAATATTTTTCTATAGTGTGCCTGAAAAATCAATAGAATAAGGGAATGGGATCAAGTACAACAACAAAGAAAAGGGGAAAAAACATTAATCTGACAATAATTACAAATTAGTAACGTCAGTCAAAGAAATGAGCATTTAAAGCACTCTGCATATTGCTTTTACAAGCAAGGCTTGTAAGGCAAATCAGTCTCCATCAAATCTGTCCCTTTGATTTTATATATTTGAATTTTAAAGTGTATCATGTGCCTCCTACTCTCACAACAGCTATTACATTTAAGTAAAGCCATTGATTTCAATGACATGACATAGCCATTGAAACCAGTTAATCCTGGCTTATGTCATTGTAGATTCCTGACGAAAGAAAATTGTTCTACATTTACAAATTAAAATAAAACAGTATTTTAAATTCACATCTGTCATACAGAGATTGGCTTGCAGTACATTTACTCAGGTCACTTCACAGGAATCAATCTCAGCTGCTGAATTTTTAAAAACCATCTTTACAGCAATAATGTAATTTCATTAATATTGTGGGGTTGCAAAAAATGGATATTTATAAGATTCAGCTTTAACATTTATAAGATTTAAATAAAGGCAAAAGAAACCATAATGCACTTCTAAATAAATGGGGATATAAAGCAACAAGTTCATTTCCTGAACTCCAGTGATATAGTATATCTTGTTAGCTAAACTTAGCTTATAATAGTGGTCATTTCCCCAAGCATTGTTCTATCAGAAGGCGTAAAAGAAAAAAAAAATAAAACATGAAGTAAAAAAATTAATTCTGCTTTTAAGACAATTTGCTAATATTTCAAAAATACCTCATTCAGAAACTCCTGTTTTTTCATAATACTGGTCCGAGTTCTGTCAGGTTCTGCATAGAAATATTTACAGGAAGACTTTAGCTCCAGAGCAGAATGGGACTGGAAATTAACATCTCTCATCTCTGAATGCATGAAGAATTTTAAAAGCCATCCCACGAGACTTTGGCTATGTTTTTGGTTTGCTTCGTTTTCTTAAGTGCAGAACCTCAAGCCAGTGGATGCTAATCCCCATGTATCTACAGCCCTGGTCCCGCTCCAGATGCATAGCCAAAGTGGCAGAGCGTCCATGTTACTGGCAGCTTAGGCTGGGGTATCCCTCTGCACAGGACTCTTCCTATACTTATACCCTTCTGTGAAAAAACAACTTCCTTCTTATCAAAACTGCCCAGTCTCTCTTTAAAACACTGTATCACAATATTAACAGCTTGAACATGGTGTGAAAGGAAAACGCGAAAGGATGGTCTTGTACTTACAGAGGTATAAAATCTGCAATCCTCCAAACCGATGCATTTGGAATAATTTACTTCACAACAAAAATGTCAATGAATTAAATGAATTATGCTCTGATGACACAAATCCTTCTCCACTGATTACACCACTTGCCTGACTTTAACATGGCTGCAATCAGAACAGACACATGCCACTGGAAGGCCACCAGAAACTTTCTGAAGGAATTTACTAATGATCATTATTCTAAGTAGGTATTACAGTAACATTCTTCTTGAAAATTTCCAGATGCTTTAGTTTTTTCCAAAGCACAGATTTTTGATTATTTGTAGCTGCGTTTAATTAAAAGACTATGACTGACATACATAATTTTATCATTTTTATATTATACACCTAAACTTAAATATATAGCTTTCTCATTTTAAAAAGAATTTACTTTTAAAGTAAGAAGTGCTATACCAGATTTCACCACAAAGCGATCTTCTTTTAAAGTCAGTTATAAATCTTTGAGTGCATAAGAACTTTTAATTTCAACTGGGAATAAATAAAATGTCCTCGTTATCCTAAAGCTCTTCTACACAGAAATCCAGTTTCAACTAATATCATATGCAAAGGCAATGTTAAGAGTACCCACGGGAAATTTGCATGTAATTTTTATAAGCAGCACATTTTTTCAAAGTAGCGTTAAAAAAAATGTATTGTTTATTCCATTTTGCTTTCATGTTGGTTTTTTTTTGTTTGTTTCCTTCTACAAGCTGGGCTTTATTTTAAAATATGTCTGGTTTTTAATCCAGTGTGCACATATACAAATACAAAAATTTGTCTCAGCAGAGATCATTTTAGTGCCTTTGAAACCATAACTCTAACAGCAATAAAGATAGCCATCTAAATGATTAAGTTATACTAATAATGTTTTTTTTCTTGACTCATGAGCTTAATAAATCAACTAATATAAGTTAAGTATAAATTTTCCATGCTAGCAACAGATTTTCTGACTGACATACTGTTCCTTGTGAAGAACCTGGGCACACGAATAAATCTTTTATATTTGTGGTCTTCTATTTATTTGTCTATTACTGCACATGGAAATCATCAAGATACATAACTACCTTTTAATACAGATTTTAAAGCATTTAAAGGTTGCTCAAATTCTTCCTTTACAGCTCTTTAAATCCAAGTATTTCTCTAAATGAATATATATACCTCACACAAAATTTGTTTTCATGAAAAGAACCTGTGAGTGTAACCCCTCAAATACAGAGAGCAAAGTAACCAATGTAGAGCAAAGATCAGGAAATCATCAGTCAACAAACCCTGGAAACTCTCCTATTGTCCTAAAAGAATGCATAAAATGAAAAAAAATATTTTTCCAAGTATCACTGACAATCCATCTTTTCCCCTTCCCTTTAATAAAAAATGTCCTCTGGTTCTGGATTGCTAATATCTTAAAAATGTAATAAAGATACTTCATTATGATGTTTCCCTGATAAGAAATGTGTCAACAGGCTCAAGATACCATTTACATAAGCATTCAGGCAAATTGAAAGCAACATCTAATCTAACATGCTGAGGATCAGCAAAACTTAAACATGCATTTTAAAAGCATTCTAGGTATCATATTTGCTCCCTGTAAAATATCTCCTGAAAACTACAATATATTACACATTTAAAAATCAAAAAAATCTTTTTTCTTCTACAAATTTTATAATAAATTTGAAAATATAATGGCTTCCCTAAGGGACTTGCCTAGGTTAAATAAAATTACAAAAAAATAAAAATTTTAAAATCTCATTGTCGTATATCAAAATGAAAATTTGTATTTATTCAATTTGTAATCTCTCAACTACAGTCTCCCACTTATTTCATTGAAATTGATTAAAACATCCACAGTGACTTCCAAACTGCTGCAGAATTTCTAAAAATTTAGACCCAAACATATTGGGTTTTGGTATCTTCAGTTCAGATCATCTTTGCTGCTAGTTTTAATCAGCAAGTTGTCTTCAAATGATGAAATCTCTGAATGATCTCTCAACATCAATCTACATGAAAGGTGAACATTCACATCAAGATCTCCAAGACAGTTCAAATGACCAAGACATTCATATCAAACTGCTGAAGTTTATCAGTTCAACATTTATCATTACCATTCATCCCAACAATTTGGTTGCATTCAGCCAGTGTTTCAAAGGGTCCTACCAGGTTATTCCATCAAAGTTTTACAACGGTGTTATTTTAAACACAGCTTTTGAAAATGTCCACTAGTTTGGATGAAAGAGATGAGGTGAAGGGTGGGAGAATATCAAGTGTTGTTCTCATCTCTTTCTCATTATGGACTGGGAGCTCGTTGGATACAACTCTCTTCAATGTCCACACTCCAAAGGAGCAATCTACATCTTTCATGTGTCTGCTCTGTTTGCAAACAAGGTCAGATCACAAATCCAAAGATAAATCTGGTCTTTATCTTTTTAACATACCTTCAAATTAATAAAAATCTCTCTACAAGCCAGAATGTGTCTCTAGTGCCTCACTAAATTTGTATTCATCTGATTGATGCTGTAAAGTAAATCAAACTATCACATGCTCTCACTTAGCAATGTTTGCTCTACAGTTCTGACAAGAGAAGAGAACAGTGAAAAGTACATAGAAAAGTACAGTATGGTTATTTTAGTAAAGTGGCATAAATGTCTAAGAATATGTCTCTCTCAAGTGACAGAGACTGGGTAGGCTTGGGAGTTCCTTCTGATTTGGTCTAAGGAATTAAAATGAAGCCCAGTGTAATACATAGGAATTCTCACACACATACACACCTCTACCAAAAATCCCTAACCTGACTTCTAAACAGAGATGGAAAAATGACAGAAATAATCTGTAGCATATTTACCTGCAAAAAAAAATGTTATTAAGGAGATGACCTACAATTTTTACTGTTACAGTAGAAATAACAACTGGAAAAGTAATACATAGAAGCTCTTGGCCTCCTCTCTCTCAAAAAAGTGATAAAAATATAGTTAGGTCATACAAGGGCCTTTCCTGTTCTTTTCCCTAAGAAGCAGATTGGCTAGCTCACACATTCTTCAGTGACAGAACATAGTTTATCAGAGACGCGAGAGAGGCTTGTCATTCCACTAGGTTGGAGTGGGACAGCACAACTAGCAGGATTTCACAAACTTTCAAGCAGTTATATTTTGCATAAGAACACAATTTCATCCAAACTTACCAAAATCACTTTGTCAGGATTCATCTAATATGACTTTAGATGTGAATAGTGGAGGTGTTTGTATCGGAGATAAAATGACAGTATGTGCTCTTTAGAGACAAAGAACAGAAAATAGGTACTTTTAGGGCATAATCCATCTGACCTATTTTTAGATGTCCACTTTATAGTGAACTGACTCATACTCTAGAATTACCTATGCATCCCCATTGACTACAAAGAGAGTCAGCTTTTATATTCGATGTGGATGTCCATCCTCCGTATCTACTTTTGCTGCTTTTTTTTTTTTTGTCAGATGAATTATTTAATTTTTCTGTCTAATAGGGTGTTATGAATGATACTTCTCAAAAAGTAATATTTAAGAATTCAGCTTCTAAGTTACTTTTTCCCTTTTAGGCAATTCACAGATCTAAACACATTATGGATCTTAGTGCAAGACTGAAGTGATAAATTACTAAGTATAGACCAAATGATTCTTAGGCAGGATAAGTGATAGAACTGTAATTTGCATTTTGATTACTTTTCCTAGAAGAACATGAAATGAAGAAGCAAGACTGATGCATTCTCTGCAAGGTGCATGTGTAAGCGTACTGCTTGACGCAAAGAGAACCAGTGAACAAAGCAAAATTGAGGGCAGAGCCGTGTGGCTCCTAGCCATGTGATGCTAATACCATAAAGTATTAAATGGTGGCTGCTGAACTAGAGTGGAAACCTCTTCAGCTACTCTGTGCTAGTCATCTGCAATCTTTTTTTTCCTAAATCAGGAATGAAGTACCCATCCACACTACGAATGGGGTGAATATCTGTAAGATGAACTAAATGCAAACTTTAATAGATTGGTGGGATGAACTCACTTCTGGTAAGAAAACGTGGGAAATCTGATCTTGCAGGAGCAAAGAGATCTGGTCCTAATCCAACAAAGCATTTATGCAATTGAGTGACTACAAGAATGTGCACAGGGTTCCCTGAGTGTCATGCCATTCATCTAGCTCAAAACCAGAGACTGAATAAATTGCCAAAATCAGGATTTTAGGCCAAAATACAAAGTCTATCAGTACGTAGTCAGTGCTGCTCCTTATATCAGTATACCACTGCACTATTACAAGACTAGTTATACTAAATTCATCCACATACTTATCATAAATTAGTTTAGAAAAATAATTAAACTTCTACTTTTTTTAAATCAACAGAACAAATACCATGCTCAAACACCAACTTATACAGTCACATTTGTTTCACAGAATTTTAAACAAAGCTTTTAAAAATATATACATTTAAGTATCATGGCTTTTTTAAAACAGCATATGATTAATTTTTAAAAAAGCTTTAAAACAAATATTTACATTTCAACACATTCTGAAAAGGCACCACTTTAGTCATTAAAGTTTATTGTTTCCCATTTGTATCAGATGTTGACCATCAGTGCAGATTTCTGAAGGTTTAATTTTTAATCTGTTCTTCTGATTAGCTTAGGTTATCACTTTTGTATATCATAGAAATATTGTGTGATTAAGATGTGCAATTGAAATGTCTAACTTTGTGGCAGATGCTGGTCTACGTGACCTTTTGTAACAGAAGGGTTCTTTTATCGCTTGAGATTTTGGATTCATATTTCTCATCTGCTCTTTTCTGTCAGCTTAACTGAGAGTTTAAATCAAAACCTAATTAGACTACACATGCTGTTTAGGAAAAAGTTCTTGGAAAAGTCATGATTCATATAAGGTTTGATATTTTCAGATAAATGAGAACAAATGTGGTTTTAATTGTTTCAAATAAGTTTCAATCATCCTCTTACTCAAATAAAAGCAGCCGGACACAGCTCTTTGATTCTTCCCCCCCAAAAAAAACCCAAAACATTAGTAATAGAAGAACTATATTCCTATCAACTATACCATCTATGTTTAGTGATGAAACCCTTTATTGATATGCATGTTTCCAACCAAGTATTAGTAGAACTCAGCTATCCTCTTACACATTTCTTACACCAATATCATAAACCTCAAATTGTAATTTACTAAATGATATTCAATTCCTGATCAGAAGAGAAAAAAGGTCTGTGTGTACATGTTGAGCACTCAGCTAAACTTCACTCTTCAACCATGTTGACATAAAAAGAGTTGGCATGTTTTTATTTTTCTCCTTTAATATTCTAGGAGGAAAACTAAATTAATTTAATGTTATTTTAATTATAATGCACTTACCTGAATTACACATTTCAATATTTTAACTAGCAGTGAGGAAGGCCACATTTTAAACACTTTCAACTTCCACTGGGTTAAAGAAACGAGTCCCGAAAAATTGATGTTATTAATTGATGTTATTGTCAAGCATTAATAAATACATCTGCCAAGAAAGCTCTGGCCTCTGCTACTTTTCACAAAGGTATAAGTTCCACCTCTTAAAAAAAAAGAATGCATAAAAATAAAAGCATTTATATGTCCTACTTAGTTATTTGACCCAGTTTTAATCAGAAGTAGCCAGAATTTTCTTTTATTCCACAGAGCAATTGCCTGCTGTCTTAAGAACAAGAACTTGAGCATTTCCCCTGCAGAAAGCTAAGTCATTATGAGGAACTGTGTCTTCCAACACCAAGCCAAAACAGTTCTTTGTTAATTTTCTGAATACAGTACTGTGTCACACTACATATAAAAATGGTATTCTGGAAGCCAAGAAATTATAGATATTGCCAAGAACAATCTCTGTAAACATAACCATAACTGCGTAATGTGCAAAAGCAAAATTTCATAAATATATTAAAAAAATCTGAATCGAATTTCAAATAGAAAACTCAAAATCCAGATTTTCAGTTACTCTGTTACTTTAGTGATTCACTAAGGCTACAACACGTTATCATGTCACCTGGTTGAATATGTAATGCATTCAAATTCAAAACCTTACATTTATTGTTTAGTCATTACTAACGTGTCTATCAAGACAGGAAAACGAATTATAAAGACATCAGGCTTGAAAGGTATTTTTAAAGAAATAAGTTGAAGATGGATTTATAGTGAGAAAACACTGATATTCCAAACTTCTAAACAATACGCGAGTCTACTGTCATCCTAACAATATAAAATGCATATGCATGTTCATTGCAACTATCAAAACCAGTGATTTTCCAAATGCTCTAAAACTCAAAATTCTTAGCATTCTCTACAAAATGTTCAAAAATCCCAATGCAACTCAATAAGAAGTTTAATAGCAACACCAGGATGGCATTTTTTAAAAATAAATAAAGAGTGAGTATACTTATATATTAAAACTGAAACCAAATCCCACTGTGCAGAATAGCTAAATATGAACTGATAACCCAAACAACTCCTGTTTGCAAATTTCTGCAATGTAAAGCAATTTATTTAAAATATTCTTCAGAGATCAGGATACATGTAGTGAAGCACAGAAGAATTTGAAAGTAAAGTTCATTTTCTTACGGTTTTAGATGAAGGAATGAAAATATAAAGTCTGAGGTTTAACCTCATACATCAAAGTAACTTGATATGTACTATTTGTTATAACCAATACTGCCTTCTGGAAAGGTGCAACTTTCTGGACTGCGAAACACCCATGGTCTTCACTTTTTACTGCAAGAAATGTGTAGATGTGGGAGATGGTGGTGGGGAGAGCTGAGGAAGGGGAAAGTAACACCAAATTACAAGGTTTAGTTTGATCGTTATACAGTATACATTTTACTTACTTTCTCACCACCAGTAATTGGTCAACTGCACGAAAAGCTCACTCTTTCTGTAAATGCAGCCACCCTCCCGTTATACTCAAGATATCTTTAACAGAAATAGATTATTTAGCAAGACTTTCATTGTATTAACCCAGTGCTTACACTCATGTATATTGACTAACATCAGCATTTTTAGCATTTTGGTTAAAAAGAAAAAGCAGCTCACCACATAAACCAGACAAAGAGTGTGTACTTAAACCGCAAAATCAGATGCCGTTATTTTTTATTCCGATTCTTAAGCTAAGAAAAACCTAATGTCCAAAGCTCAAAAAAAAAAGTATCTACTTACATAAAAAAGCTATTTTCCTGACTGCATTTTATAAATGGATTATGCATAAAACACCAGAAAGACCAACAAAACATTGCAACAGTCACAAAGTCTTCATGGTAAGTTTCTAATTTCACCCATACACACTTCAGGGCAGACCAGGCGCAAGCACATCAACACACACGGCTATCAGACAGCGGGACCTGCTAAACGCTTGGCTTGCTCAGCCACAAGAATGAATCAGAAGGCTCTAGGGTGACCGAGGAGCACGAAGGTGGGAGACAAGAGTGCGGCCGCTTACCAGCGTAGTTACAGGCTGCGGCCGCCGCCGTTCAGCACAATGGACAGCGCACACAACACCGCGCCCCGGGAGAGCGCCGACCGAACTGTACGCTCTCTAAGGTCGGGTTTGTTTGGAGGCTTTTTCCTTACCCTGCTGGAAGAGCCTTTCATTTTTAACACAGACTGGCTGGCCGAATTCTCAAAATGTAGGGCAATACCGTCTGGCACCCGGAACCGAAGAGCTGTAGGTCACTGGCACTGCATTCGTATGGATCATTGATATGCTTCACAAAACGTTTTAATGTCAACAGTTTTTTCCCCATCATTAGATAAGTATTTCTCCTTATTCAGTCTCTGAGGGGGAAAATGTTACACAGTTTACACTTGCTGTTCTTTTAATTTTCAACACTTTTTACACCACATTATGCTGTAGAGCAACTGCACACTTTCTGGTGAAGTTCAAACTAAACTGTGATACAAAAAAATTTACTTAAAGAGTGTAGATGTTGCCCATTTGGCAGCACAGCATAGTCGGTCAACTTCTAATTAAACAGCCACTGAAATGGAAATGATGTCCTTACAGCAGTAGGCATCTATTTACAGTTGATACTCTTTTCGTTATCAAATTCACTCTGGAAATAAAACATTTTATCAGTAACTAAGTACATAATATATATAAAGTGAGCGTGCATACACAGAGTTTATAACCTAGAAACCGGGAATTCAAAATTACTGATGAAACTACTTCTGTCAGGTTTAAAAGGAAAAATATATACAGCAACTTTTCTACTTTATCCAATTAGATAACAGATTGCTTAGATTTCAGCTTCTGGAGGGAGTGTGGGTTAATTTTTCTGGCAAAGATGTGTGCAAATTATACCAACTTATTGGTGAATGGCATTCTTTAGGCATGTACTATTACCATAAAATGATTTCAGAAGACCCAGATGAAGTTACAAAGCACAGAGGTACTGCTAGGCCTTCTGCTCAGAGCAATGATTTGTATGCACTTCCGTGCTCCACTGCTAAAGCAGGATTCGGCTGACATACAGTTAATGTAATGCTACAATGGTTGCTATAATCCAGTTCAGAGCAGAAACCATTCTCCTGGCCCAGCTCTCAACCAATACTCAAACATAAAGGGGGGGAAAGCATGCAGTTACTTATTTTATGGCCCAAATGACAACACTTTTTTTCTGCCCTTTCCTGTCTTGAGAGCTAGGCCAACTAATCTGTGCAAAAGTAGAGAGAAGACAACTACAAAGAGCTAAAGTGGGACACTTCATTCTAACAAAAGAAAAGAAAAACCTCTAGTTTTCTCTGGGAAGTCATGAGCGGCACCAAGGAGAACGCGGCGCAGCTCACGGAAACACGGTCACCATCACCTCCCAACCAAAGACTACCGCGGTGCCCGTTGGCACCCACTCATCCTCCAGCCTTTTCCAACTCCAGAGATTCTGGCAGAGAGCCTGGAAAACGGTCCCACTACTCAATTCCGAAGTGGCCGGGAGCTTCCCTGCTCCTCCGCACCGCGAACCGCCGCCGCCGGGGCCACCCGGAACGTAACCTTCCCGAGCAGCCGGTGCGGAGCCCCGGCCGCCGCGAGGGAACGAGGCTCCCGTCCTCCAGGCACCGTGGCCACGGCCAAGCCCCGACCCCGCCGCGCCCCTGGTCCAGGAGGGCCCGCGAGCAAGGCAGAGCCGTCGGGCGGCCCCGGCACCGGCCACCGTCCGTGGCCCTGCTCATTGGCATGCAGACCTAGTCGCTGCACGCTGCCAAGCCGCACCCCAACCCGCTGGAAGCCGGCAGCCGAGCCGGAGCCAATCGCATATTCATGAGGAGGGGGAAATCCAGCGCTGCACTCCCAGAGGACAGAGAATCACTTCTTTTTTTTATTATTTTTTTTTTTCCAAGCTTCCCCCTCTCTCTGCCTTCCTTTTAGCAATGCGCTAGCGGGGGTTCCCCGTCTACACCCTCCGCAGCTCCGACTGCACCCTAAAAACGACGGACGCCGGCGCCAGGGGAAAGACCGAAGCAGATAAAACAAGCAGCACGGCAGCCACAACAGACGAGGGAGGCACGCCAGCCCGCCAGCCAGGGAGAGGAAACACAACAGGGGCTCCTACCTTACAATCCTCGGGACACGACTTCACCGAGTACTCATCCGACTGTAAATATTTCTGGAGCATAACCTCAAACTCTTCGTATTTCTCCTGAGCGTGCTGGTCGTAGCGCTGGTAAGCCTGGACGCACTGACTGCAGAAGCCTCCCCCCTTCAGCACCACATCCAGACTGCAGTTCAAAGTGTCCGGATTGGACAACCCGGCGAACAACTCCCAAAGCGTGTAAGAATTACAAAAGGAAAGGTAAAAATCCGTCAGGTCCCAGCCGGGCGCCGGGCTCTGCCCCGCGCTCCGCGGCCGCCCGGTCCCCCCCCGCTGCCGGCACAGCTCCTCCGCGTCCCCCACGCTGAAGCACTGCCGGGACGAGGAGCCCAGGGGGGGGCATGTCTCCAGCGGCCTGGCGGTGGAGCTCCCCAGGAAAGCAGCCTCTCCGTGCCCGTGCTCGGTGCCGTTGGTGCCGCTACCGCGGCTGCTGCCGCCGCCGCTGCTGCCGGGGGAGGGCGGGAGGGAGGGCGAGGGGGGGGCGAGGAGCCGGGGCGCGGGGGGCGCCTGCTCCCCCATGCCCGCCAGCAGCTCCGGCTCCGCGGGCTCCGGCTTCTCTGGCGGCGGTTGCTCCTTCTCTCCGGTCCCCGTGAATTTGGCCTCGGCGCAGAACCACAAGTGATCAGAGAGCAGGACTGTGAAAAACAAGAGCGATGCCAGGGACAGTCGCCATTTCTGAGCCCTCTCTGAATCCGTGAAGGGTTTCTCGTTCTCCCGGGGTGCGAACCAGATTTTTAAGCCGTCATCATACTGCCGACTGCACATCCAAGCACCCCTGGTCATATTTTGGGAACGCACAGCCCTGGCCGACTCCACCGTGAGGGCTCCTTTGCCAGTGTCACCACAATATGCATTGACTTAAAAGATTGGGGTATTTTCTTGCCTGCCTTCCCTTCTCTCGCTCCTTCGCTCGCTCGCTCCCTCTTCCACTCTTCCCCTCCCCCCTCCCCCCCCCCCAACCCCCCCCGTCTTTCCGCCCCCCCCCCCACCCACCGCCCCCCCCCCCCCCCCTCCCCCCTCCCCCCCCCCCACCCCCCCCCGTCTTTCTCCCTCTTCTTTCTTTCTTCTTTTTCTTCCTCTGAGATATTGTTGGGTTTCGCCGGTGACTCTACCTTGGTCTCACCACACGAAGCAGCCCCAGTCCATCCAACGCGGAGTGCCGTGGAAAAGATAAGAGCAATAACGCAGAGAGGAGGAGGAAGAGAGAGAGGAGATGGTGGTGGTAGTTGGTGGTGGCGGGGCTGCGCGGCTGGTCCTTTCCCCCTCTCACCCAGGCATGGTCAGATCGCAGCTCCCCATCTCCGTCCTGAGAAAAGCCCGTTGCCCCCGGACAGCTGCATGCCGCGTCCCCCGCTGCCGACGGACGGCTCCGGGAGGGCTCCTCGCCTCCCCTTCCTCCCTGCCGCCGCGTCTCTCCTCTTCTTCAGCCCCGAGCCGCGGCACAGATGCCTGCACCGCTGTCTCCGTCTCCTTTTTCTCCTCTCCCCCCTCCGCTCTAACTGGAGAGACACTGCTGCAGGGCTCCCGGAGCGCTGCCGAGGACGCTGAAGAGGAGGAGGAGGAGGAAGAGGAAGAGGAGGAGGAGGCTGCCGGGGCCGCCGCCGCTGCTGGTGACAATGGGCTGCGGCTGCCGCCGCTGCTGCCGCCGGGCGCGGTGTCCCCGGGCGCACGGGGCGGAACTGCCTGGCTGGGGGCCCCCGACGGGCACAGGCATCTTGGGCCCCTGGGCTAAGTTGCCGCCATCTTCGTCCTGGAGAAACACTTTTTTGGGGGGAGCTTTGCCTTTTGCGTCATCTCCTCCCGCGCCGAGATCTCTCTATCCTGGCGCATTGGCAGCAGCAGCAAGTCTGCCTCCTCCCGCCTGAGGAGGAGGAGGAGGTGGGAGAGGCACTGGGGACCACATGGCCCTCCAAAGGGCTTCCTCACTGCAACTCTTTCTACTTGTCGCGCCGAAGGGACTGGTCGGTACCACCCTCTAGCTCTCTCTCCTTCAAGGTCTCCTTCCCTTTGTGGCCCATGCCCACACAGGATGGTGGCTGGAGCGGTCTGTCGCCGTGTCTTGTCCTCGTCAGAGCAAATCACAAATGGTATATGAAACTCCAGGCGCTAGATCCTGGCAGGTTTTGGCCCTACAATAAAAAGCTTGAACACAGCTGCCTATTCAGCCAGCGAGCTGGGAAGCATAATGCCAATAAACCACAAGCTGTTTCCTTAAGAGAAGTTTTGCAAAGCCCTGGTCCAGCACAAGCTGGGTAAATACTGCCAGACTTTGTGTTACACCCTTCAGATCTCAGTGCCTGAAGACAGAAGCAGAGAGAGCAGACTTAACTCTCCTGCTAGAGTGATGAATCACAGATGAGCACCATTCAGATCCACAACAGAAATCCATCTCTTTTTGGTCCCAACCAGCAGGGTCCGTTGCCTAAATAAGCATACCGTTTGTCACTGCTAAGTTGCCTGCATCGTGCTTGCTGACACACTGTAATGTAACAGCAGCAGAAAAACTTGGATCCCGTGTGAGACAAGAGAAGACGACAGCTAGAGGTTGAACATTATCAGATGAAGACCTCAAGTTACACGGACTTCCTCTCAGGACATCAGGTATGCTATTTGGCCATAGCATAACCAAGACATGTATTTGAATTTCTCCACTGGACTGGGGTCCAGAAGTTTTGTCCACCCTGGGGTAAGGGACCAATTAGAACTGCTGATGGCCATTGAACAAAGTCCACAATGTAGCCCAAATGGTGGCTTTTCTCCATTATTTGTTTATAGAAAGTTTTATTTGCTAACAAACATCACTGACAGCTCTCTAATTTAGCTTCAAAAGGTGTAGTGGGAAGAAATCTGAAACTAAACTGTACCAGAGGAGGACAAAACTTGTACATTTTCTGACTGTAGCTGTTGTTAACTGAGGGGTGAGTTGTTAACTGTTGTTAACTTACCAAGGAAAGTGTTGGAATTTCTAAATCAAGGCTGGATGTCTTTCAAAAGGAGATGGTATACCTCAAACAGAAGACGCAGAGCCGAGAGAGAAATTGATGAGAGAGGTTCTATGCCCTGTGTTATGCTGGGGGGTCAGGGCTCATTATCATAATGGTCTTGTCTGCCCTTAAAAGATTTGTGAGTCAAATTCTACACTGAACAGAAGTTATCTGTGGATTTCATTTTTATAGACTATTTAAAGACACAAAAATAAGTGCTAATATTGTAAGGAAAAGTCTACCGTACTCATTTCAGAACGCATGTTTGCAATTCTCAGTCAATCAACTCACACCATCTGCTAATGGTACATTATTCATTTTGGGTTTGGAGCTTTTATTACAATGATTTGACACACCAGGCCCTGTACTGTATCTGCATTTTTGTAATACTTTCTGTTCTGGGACAAGACCATGACCAGGCTTTTAAAAGGGAATCAGAAAAACTTTACTTTTCTGACATGCAGTGTCATTTAATTATACTTAGCTTGTTTGGTTATATATTTTGTGGTGCAATAGAGGGACTGAAACAGGACAAAAGAAAACCCAACTGGGATAAGCAGATTCTTGACATCAGATCTGAAATTTTTAGACTCTATTCAGATAAGTAGCACTGGCCACTCAGTTATTCTCTATTTGATAGCCAAACTCTGGCTGAAGGAGGTTGCTTTTAAAGTCCACATCTGCAAAGAGGCTCGATTTATATATTTTCTTAAAATACTGCTTTCCTTTTGTCCTGTTGGGGAAATGAGAGGTAACTTGGCATTCCACGGGAAATTAGAAATGTTTTTTATCTCCTTAGTCATAGTCTTAATCTCCTGAAACTTAATGTAAGATTGAATTCCGAAATCTGTGCTCCTCTGTTTACACTTGACTAGGATCAAAGCAAATGTACTCTTAAGTCAATCTGCTTGTATTTTTTAGATATACTTAGCTTCTCAAAAAAATCCATTTTCACATCATGCATTACTTTCACACATTTCCTAACTTTTGTCTGGAGTGAGAGTTCTTTTTCAACACCTAGTGATAAACTATAATAATACATTCAGCATTCCCGAAATGAGCACGTCCTTGTTTTTCCAGTGACAGTTTTCTGTAACAGAGAATGTGTCATGCAGAACTATTGTTTTGCCTGTTATGTTTCCCCCAAAGCTCCATTCCCTCTCCACCTAGCCCTGTGAATAACTTACAGTGTTAGCTGCAGCAGCTGGTTCCTGGTGGATCTGAACAGATGCAGTTCAGTTCTCTGGTGCCCCTTAGTGTTAGGTCTTGGAGCTCAAGGGAAAAAAATGAGGCTATAAAATACTATCTGAAAATCAAAAAGCTGATTGTGTGTGATAGGGAAAAGAATCAGAAATATATACTGTAGCTGCTTCTCTCAAAGCTTCTGAAATGTTGTTGTCATAAATGTTATCTAAATACCAGAATTTTATTTAAACAAGGTTAATGAATTCCATGAACATGTGAAAAACAGGGACAAACTTTCCCCAAAATATCATTACAGCAGTATGTCCCTATATTCATCATTCATCCTAAATAATTCTAGTGGCACAGAATATTGGCTTCTTTTTGAAATGACAGTTTATATTGTGAATATTTGTTACTTGTGTTCCAAAGCTTGGCAACTGTGAGGAGCTCATGGAAGTCTGTGTCCCTAGCTGGTGGGGTCAACAGATTTTTCACAGATGGATCTCCTTAAAGTAATGTGGTTCAGTTTCAACTCTGCCATGCAGTGCTTCCATCAATGCAATCAGAGCTGATGTTCTTTAATTCTTTGACCCATCATATATGCGATAGCTAATTTATTGAGCACTGATGACAAAATCTAACAGAATGAGCATGCACAAGATTCAAGAGATTTGAAGCTGCAGCTTAACCTACATGTGTTTTCTTCATAAAAGTACTTTAGCTTACCAAGCAGAAATAATTCTTGATGTGACATGTTAATAAAGACTCAGAATAGAAGACTTCACTGTTTCAAAGTGAATGTTCCTTCTTTTTGTTTTTTTTGCCTAAGAACATGCATACAGTAATTTCCTGCATTCGTCTCTTGCTGTTCTTTGACTTTTTGATACAGAATTATAAGGTCTTTCAGATAATTTTAACAGGTGTGAGAGCCATGTCTTGTAATGTATATTCTTTACATAAGAAACTCATTTTCTAATTGCTAAGCAGCACTTCTCTTTGTAAAATCTTGCGGCAGGCTATTTTTAAAAGAGTAGATTTCATTTTATTTTTGGTTCTGTGTCTACCGATAGGAGCATTTGTTGCAACAACTAACAGAAATACTCAGTTAAACCCTCGCATTGGAGTGTCACCCAGCACTTTTAATACCAAGCAAACATCAGGCCCTCTACTAGTGCGTCTTATATTAATTATTTTTCACAGGAGAAAAGAGTTTGTATTCAATAGGAATATCTATACATTCTTTGTAGGCAAACTGATATGTCAAGTATGTGCTTTAGCATCCTCAGAGTTGTATAGTTTTTGTGTTATTTCTACTTCTTACAACAAATTGTGGGTGTCATTTTGCCCATTACCTGGCAAGGGAGTCAGAGATTTAATTATCTGTGCCTATTTGCTAAGAATAATATCCATGATGTTTGTAAGACACAAGCAAGTTAAGAACACTGAAGACTTCATTTTATTTCCGATCACATTTCTGATGTTTTAGTTTCCCATTCAGTATTTTGCAGAAAGCTGAATTATTGTGAAAAAGCTGAATTATTGTGAGAAAGTTTCAAGCATCTGGGCCTGATTGCCCCAAAGCAATGGGAAATTTATGTTAATGTTAGCAGGCACCGAAGCTCCCAATCCCTGTTAAAACAGCTCTAATTCAGATTTTAAGATTCTTGCACTCTCCTTCATTCCCACTTTCCACATTACCTTCAATTTTGCCCCTTTGGCTTGATTTTTTTAAGCTTTTCTTACAAAATTAGAGGATTAATTATCACCCAGTAAGTTATAAAAGTGTGTCAGACTGGATTTTAAAAGGCTGTGCAGTACAAACTTGGAAGATACTAATGTTTTTAAATTGACTGAATTATCTTGCAGATGTTTGTTCTGTATCCTGGGGGAGCTCTGTTAGAAAATGAGAACATGTTTTTTGTTGTTGACATTTTCAGCCGTGGAACAATAAGCAGATAACGTGGGATCTGGAAATCTGATAATTTCTCTCCAAAAATTGTTGGTCATCTTTATCATGACATCGTTATGATGAAAGCTCTGTCACAATATTACATCCAGCTGGTATATTTGGGCATAAGTTAAAATGAACTGAGGCTATTCTTCATTAGCTGAAGCCATCAAACAAGTGAAATATAACTTTTGCACATGACTGCAGCAGGAAGAAGATAATGTAAATGTCTCACACAAATTAGTCTGTGTTTGTTAGTAAGGTCTGATCCAAAGCATGCTGAGATCAGGGGAAAAATGCAATCAGTTTTTAAACCAGGCTTGTAGAAAGAGAAGAGACAGAAGAATAAAGATTCCCCCCATACAGGGATGGAAGAAAAAGGATTGAAAGAACCGCCAAAAGGTAGATTACAGCTTTTAAAATATTTTTCCTTCTTTCTCTCTCCTAACATAATATATATATAATACTAATTGTATGAATTTGCTGTCTTCTACTAAACGTTATAGCTTGATTATGGTTTCATAGACCGTAAAGGTACATAAAGGTACCTTATCAAAGGTATGTCTTTTAATCTTTTCTGCTTGGTTGCTTTATGAATATGCCATCCATTCCTTATGTCAGACTTCATCTCACAGGAAAGAGATAATACCTTTTTCTCAGATATACTCTTTTATAATCTTTTTCTTTAATAAAATTAAAAAAGAAATGTGTGCATTATGTAAAAAGTCTTCAGTTTGGTTGATTGGCCAAATAGCTTTCATTTGCTCTCTCTCACCCTCACTCAAAGAAAAAAAAAAGGTACTTTTAGATATAACCTCACTGTTTAATTAATAATCTGATGTTCTGTTTAAGCATGTCTTAAAATATTTATCAACTTAAGTTATAATATCTACATTAGGTAGGTTTTATTTGTGATGTATTGACATGCTGCTATTCCAGAATTCACATTAACTTATATTTGTAGCCTGTTTCCACCCTTGCCTGTGGTATGAAGAATGTGGAAAAAAAAGAGAAAGAATGAACTCAGATAATAATGTAAATTATCAAGTAAACTCCTCTCTGCTTATTACCCCGCATTTTGTTGCACTTCTCTGGAAAATGTGCCATCCTAGAAAGCTCTTTTCAGACTGATCATTCAAAAGTTTGGTAGTATCTTTATGTTTCGAGTCCTTATGGCTGCAGTGTCACTTTTAAATGCATTTGAGAGTGTGGGCATGCAGGAGAGAGATCTAGCAGATTCTGGCCTGAGGTTGTTACAGGTGGGGGTTTCTTTTGACTAGAAGAAATACCCCTACTAATAAAACATTTGCAATTATGTATAGTTTTGATACAGAGCTTGACTATAGGTTGAATAATTGTAATGTGTATATTTGTCTTTATATATTTTCATATATATGCTCAAAAATGTAAGCGGTTTTAACTTTTAATCTCATCTAGCCTTAGATATCTGGACTTAAGCACTCAGTCAAAGGTTATCCTTTCATCCCCTTGCTACTAAAAAGATAGACCTATCACTAGAGCACAGCATATCCCATCCTTAAATAGGTGTCTATGACAGACACTATTGTATGGCAAGTCATCCACCACATGAATGAACCATACGTACATTGACACTCCTTATTTTTTGACCCAGGAGTATCCTTTTCCACCGAGCTGTAATATTCTGCATTCTGCTATGTGGCTACAATGCCATCCACCCAGGAGGGAGAGAGAAGGTGGTTTGGTTTTCCTCTCTGCCTCCCCTGCCTTCCAGGGTATTCCTGTGAAGAGGGCATGTGACTCAAGTTGTAGGATGACTCAAGCTCTTGTGGTCTTCTTGGAGTCATCCCACAATCAATTTAATGTGTCTGCCCTGAAAGCAAATGTCTCCTTTTGTCTGCAACATCACCAGCAATTCTCTAAACTTTGGCTTCTGTTCTATACTCCGTACAAGAGATTCAGAGAATTGAGTGCAGGCTGCAATTTAAGAGTTCCTGAGATTTTTTGCTTTGTTCACTGTTTAGATGGGACATGATTTGGCAAAGCACCCCTTACCTCTTCCTCAGCATCTCTATTTATAAACAGGGAAGGCTATGGGAATTAGCCTGCAAAGTGTTGTTTTAAATAATAAAAATAATGAATTTACCTCTTGATGGACTACTATGTAGGTCAGCATATCATGTTATTTCTTATCTCATTTAGCTTTTTAAAGACTGAATATTTGTTATTGTTTTGAATCAGGTTGCTCTCCCCATACCTTTGTGAATAAAAAAAAAGTAAAGGTTTTCTAAGAAAAGTATCTAGTTCAGTTCTTTATCAGTCTTGGAGTAAATGAATAGTATTGCTTCTCTTATTTACCAATAAAATATGTTATTTGATATTTGGTGATATATTACGCTTTCAGCACATTACATTGCTAGCAAGAAAGCTTTATTTTCATGCTTTTTTCAGGGGGGGGGAAGACAGAGAAAGGAGCCGTAATTATACTGATACTTTATTCTCCTAATTAGTTTCACTGGGTCTTAAATTTAACTCTTATATTCTGCTGAAGTTCATTTTTCTTCTCTTTCCTTTCATCTTGTTCTCTTCTTTGCTTCCGGATACAGCACCCGATGGCCAGCTGTGGCTGTGTAACACCCACTTCCTCCCATAGCACCAAAGCAAACACAGCTTCCAGCCTGTTACCTAGCATATTCAGAACCGTACTGGGGGAAGGCAGCCTCTGCCTCTAAGTGCCACCATTATGGCTATAATTTGCTGGAAGCCAGAAATGCGCCTGGTCCAGGGCCAGCGGAAGGGCACTGTGTGTTGCTGAGGTGAGCGGGTGCCCTCAGAGTTCACAGACCATCATTTCACATGGTGTTGGCTGACTGCTGCATAAGGGATTCATGGAACAGTAAGAGAGAAAACACTTCAGAGGGGCAGTGAATGATTTTCAGCTTCTTTCTGGTATTTCTCTAAAAATATTAGTGCAATTTCACTGTGTCTTTTTTTTTATTTTTTTTTTTTTACATTTCTTATAGGAGAAATATGGTGGGTTTTTTTCCTTTAAAGCCTGAATTGAAGAGCAGAAACCCTTTTAGTACACAAATTAAAATGCAAAACCGGAAGGGGAGTCACCACTGTACTGTAGATACCTAACTTATCTGCCAGAGAGGGAATTTGCTAAAGTGAGACAGTTAACATCTCTGAAGCCATTCCTTGGTCAGTGTAGAGAGATACTCTCCTTTTCAGGCAAAAGTTTTAATTAGACCCCTTCCCTGCATCACCCTGCAGAAGACCCTCTGTATTCTCTGTTCACAGAGCCTCAGGAGAGAGTTTGTTTAGATTGGTGCCAGAATAAGTTTAAGACTCCTCACCAGAGTCCCTGAATTGCAGGGAACCCAAGTTAAAATCAAGAGAAGAGGCAATAGGTGGTTAATAGACACAAAGGATCAGGAAGCATTAAGCATGTTATGGTAGTAAAGATGTAGACAAGGAGTAGACCATAATTCATACTGACATTACTGAAACTTGGAGTCTTGGAGACTCCTTCTTGAAAAGGAAAACTATTGCTTTTCTTTTTCCCTTGGTTGTTTGTTTTTGTTTTGTTTTTTTCATATTTTTTATATTGTAGTAGTAGTAGTAGTAGTATTCAAATAAATGTTTATGGCTTCCCTGTTTATCAACTGCTGTGAAACCTGCATTCTTTTTTTGTCAGTCTGAACTTTCTGCAGTTACTATTTTGACTAAACAGGACAGATTTGGGGGTTCAAACTGGTGAAACTTGTGTTGCCCATAAATGGAGTCAGAGTGGATCAAATTAAATTATCTTTTGGCCTTCTGGCTTTAAGTTTACAACTAGCATGAATATACTCCTCTCTTAATATATTTTAAAAGCAAAATCAACATAGCTGAGTTAAGAAGTGGCAGAAAGGACAAGACAAGAATAGTGAAGAATTTATTTTGCTTTATATACACCATGATATGGAGAAGTTAAAGTTCTTGATGGAGAAATCCCATTCAAAAATGTGGAGTTAGGACTTGAAAATTTATAGGTTTTAGTCACATCCTGACAGAAGCTTCATTACGTAATTACAATTTGTCTACCATTTAGGTGATGATGCTACAAGTGAGCAAATGAGTACTCCAGAAATAATGGAACATTTTTAATATCAGGCATTTTAGAAAAGTTTATCAGATGTTAAAAGTCAATCAGATGTTTAGACAGCATTTAAGAGACTGAACGTTTATTGTAGGCTACTGAGGCACAAAACTAGTCTATGTACTTTACATAACTTCACTTTAGAGGCTTTGTCATATTTTCTAGGCAATTTTCTCAGTCTTCAGGTGCTGTAATAGTAGAAACATATACACTGGTGGTTCTTAGGGGAAGCAGGAGTTATTTTACAGGAGCTAATTTTAGCCCAATGAAGACTTTCCTCCTACTTGCAAAGAAAGATAAAAAAAGGGAAAAGCTCTTTCAGGGTGATTCACAGCATTAAAGTTTAGCTCTCCAGAGCCCAAGTTATTTGGGGTATAAAAATTAAAGCTTTTAGTTTCAGATGCATTTGAGAATGCTGCTCTTCATTTAATGTACAAAATTGTACATGCACAACTTTTTTTTTTCCTGAAGCACCAATGCAAGCAAGACTGTAATGAAAAGTTCTTTTTTAGGCATTAACCATGTCTGTTAGTAATTTTGCATTATGAAGAACGAAAGCTGTATGTTCATCATAAGCACATGCAGTTAACTCTTTTTGGGAAAAGATGGGAAAGGTAATCTGCTCTTGGCTATGAGAAAGTGTCACATCTTATGCCACTCACCTACCTGTAGTTATTGATATCATGTATTACAGAACTTTTGAGCCACTGAAAAGCAAAAAGCACAAACCTAAGGTGAATTTAGGAATTTCTTTTCCTTCCACACATGTAACCACTCCAGGCAACCATCACAGCAGAGAATCTAGATGTGAGGATTTGATTGAGTTTCACCTTGTGAAAATATTTCTATAGGTGCTACGCATGTATTGTCCAAACATGCTTAATTTTAGGCAGAAGGAAAAGCAAAGGAATGTAAAACCATCTTAGGGTTCACAGGAGGTTTTCTTGTATGGAATTAAGCTTCCTCAGTTGTTCCTAATTTAGTAGTTCTTCAGTTCCTGAATTAATCAATGTTTGTGCACCAAGGAGGGGCTCAAGTTTTTCGTATGCAGCAAAAAAGTGGTTCTGTCATTATTCTGATGTAATAACAAACAAACATACAATGCAATTCTAATACATAAACATAAAAATATTTAAATTATAAATAAGGTGTTGTAGTTATGAACTTGGATACTTTATTACTAGATCATTTCCGTCAGTGGAGCTATAGGAATTTCCTAAGTAGTCTGTTCTCATTCTAAACATGGAAGAGTTATTCAGAGTGGATAACACACACACAGTTTGGGCCTTATTAATAGTTCAAACAATTGTATTTTCAATTATGTTCTTAATTACAAAACTAAACTAACTAAACAACATTAATTTTGAAAGGACTGCATAATTTATGGATATATTCTGTACAATTTCTTAGTGAGACATCTGCCCAGATAAATATTTCTCAAAGCTTTCCCTTAAATCTAAGCTAGCAAGGTGAGCAGAGTATGAATTTTGTTATTAATTAAAACTATCTGCATTAATTTACAATAAGTTAATTCCTTTGCCTGTATAAAGCCTGAATTTCTTGTTATGTTTTGCATTCCCATAAATAAGCTAACTGTATTTCTGCCTCTTTCTTTTTCTCCTAGAAAATACACATATTTAGAAGGACTAATAAGAAATACAGCTCAGAAGTCCCTATCATACTACAAAGACCTACACCTCCATGCAATCATTGTTGGCATACATCCATTGTAATTTTATCTGTAAACGTGTATCAGCTGAATATCAGACTAAATAACCAATGGATATTTTTTGGAAAGCTGGAAAATACAGGTTAAATAGTATGAAGAATTATTGTTTCATAAATAACTTTGCCATTATGTTTGGGGTTTTTTTCTCCATAAACCCATTTGTTTTTTTGCTCTCCGAGCATGGACACACTGTGTGGCTATGAAAGTTACAAGTTAGGTCTGGGGAAATCAATAGTTAAGATTACTAAAATATATTGAAAAAATACAGATGGTTCACTGAAATGACAGCATATTTTATTATGTTTTTATCATGTTATAGTATGAGTGTGTGATAAAAGTGATGAGCAAGAAATCGGATGAAAATAGTGTTTATTTGGACTACAGTTGCCATCACAATATCTTCATAGTTACTGTTCTGAACATCACAGTGCATCATCATCTTTGTCACAATCATCATCATCATCATCTTCATCACCATCATTGGTTTCATACAAAGCTTTCTCTGGTGGTAATGCTAGTTTAACATCATCCCATTTCTTCCTCTAAGTACTTTTCCTATCCCCCTTACTTGGTTCATTGTTGTGTCCCTCTGGGCAAAACAACCACTATTCTGCAAACTGAACTAGTGAAACGGAGATAGTAACCCAATTCTGTAAGGTAGTACAGTTCTTTGTCTTGCTAAACAAACGGTACAACTGAGTGCAACACAAGGCAAGCTACAACACAGTGACAGAAACCTATTTGAACAGCTTTGTGACTGAGGAATTGTGTTTTCAAACTTACTCTGAGAGAGTTTCCTTGTGGAAAACAGAAATATGACTTTTTATAAAATATTATTTAACAAATATGCATGAAGGGCCCTCAATTTTCAAACCATTCAATTAAAAGACTATGCTAGTTTTAAAAGGGGATCTGATAATATGCAGATAGTGCAGAAGTGAAAGGCTACTTCAAGTGGGAGAATTTATGAGACTGTAAGATGAGGTGGAAAACGAAATTCTCAGGGTTTTTTACTTCCTGAAAAATTTGGACAAAATTTTGGATTCTTCAAAATATTTTTTAAGCAATCTATTTATTTTTATAGAAATAATACTCTGTTTTATAGTTCCAGTAAGTAAGCCTGATCAATTCACTGCACTGGACCTTCCTGGTTTATTTTCTCTCCTGTTATTACCCCGTCTTAACTGGTTTTGCCTATATTCCACTATGTATGAGTAAGCACCTACTGCAAAACAAAGCCAATTTTTAATTGGAATTCTTAAATAACTGCTTTCTATGAGTTCATGCACCCTTCCTAGAGATTTTTAACTGACTTAGTTTCCAGCACAAACATTCACAGGAAATGAATGATGAAATAGGAAATATAGAGAAGCATTAGTTGGACAGGCTTTCTAAGCCAGGAAGAAAAGCCACATCCTGTGTCTTGTCTGCACAAACATGTTTTGACAATATAAAATTTCTGAATAATCTATCAAATGTGGAAAGTAGCTATTAAATAAATATGAACCACAACAATTTCAGGAGCCCATGATCAGTTAAAAAAAATATCTCTCAGACATGAAAAACAAATAGAGTAAATAGTGGGTTATTATTCCTGCAGACCTAATTATACATTAGCACTTTGTTAGGGATTTTCCAGCTGTCCTGTTTTCACTACCTCTGTATAAATTCACCTTTTTCCTCCTTGCTGATGCAAATGTATCTTATGTTCAAATATACCTTATTATCCACCCCTCTTCCTCTTTCTAAAGATAGGCTATAATAGTATTGCTGCTTGAAAAGCAGGGCACTTTCATTATATGATCATAAAGATGGTTTGCCTGACTTTTTGTGTGAGCGGAACCATTGAAATGCTCTGTAAGGGTTCTGAGTAGAACATCTTGCAGTACTCTAATTTGAGGAGTATAAATAGCTGAGCAAAGTCTGCATCAGTCTGGAGTAGTTGCAATCACTGTGTTAACTGCTCTTTTTTTTTACTTCTCTTAACTGAGAACCACTGTAAGAGGTTACCTGTTTTGGAAATCATCTTTGAAACTAAGCATGCACTCCACTTATTCCTTGCAAGAATTCCCTGGCCCTGTCACTGTAATTGTCTCTACTTGGACTATAAGTACTAAGTACACAATATTCATGTTTCACTGACTAATTCTGCACTAAGAATATGAAAGCTTGTGGTCTACCCATCCTTCCTATTACCTTCATATTCTCCCAGAACAAAGCATCCTTTTCCCAACTGCTAGTCGGCTGGCACAGGCCCTGTGATATCACAAAGTGTATTCCACAAGATCTTCATGTTGTCCTCTGGCCCATGAGTGGCAGACAAGTTTTACCTGCTGTCATGGGTTCAGCAGCAGCAGTCATTTTTCTCCTTGGTAGCTGGAGCAGCGCTGATGACACCAGTGTTTTCAGTTACTGCTTGGTAGTGTTTTGGTCTGACCAAGGACTTTCTGAGTCTCATGCTCTGCTGAGGAGGAGGGGAGGCCAGGAGGAGGCAGAGACAGGACACCTGACCCAAACTGACCAAGGAGCTATTCCATGCCACAGCACGTCATGCCCAGGATGTAAAAT